>OZ010682.1:14001867-14253457 GCA_963932265.1 Thymelicus lineola | reverse complement strand
AGAAACCTGACTTCACCCGCGGGTACTGTAATAAACTTTTCTATTGTGCACGGCGGTTAGTATACTTTCAACTGAATAATCGCTACATTGTCTACGCTTTCATTGGTTTTAATTAACGTCTGAAACATGTTCGTTACCAAATACCACTGTGGAGCAAACATTCCAAACGAAAACGTATCGATTTAACAGCTCTGGCGGTATAATTTTACTGTTATTGTATCGTTTGAATAAAATTTCAGCATCAGATTGTGAATTTCGAACGAGGGTATACTAAATGCTTACATGCTTACTTACTTTTAATTTGTAGGTACGTGTATTGTTGTTTTATTGAATATTCTTCTTGAATTTGGTCACTGGGATGGAAAATTGTATGCCAGACAAAAATGTAGTTTCAAGTGTAATGTTGTGTGAGTTTATCGAATTTTAGGGTTATTCATTAATTATTTGAACCTGCTTTCTATGATTTAAACTTTATAACCGACTTCAAAAAAGGAGGAGGTATTCAATTCGAATGCATTTTTTATGTTTGTTACCTCAAAATTTTCTATTGGGTGAACCGATTTTGATCTTTATTTTTGAATCGAAAGCTAGTACATATCATGTGGTTCCATTTAAATTTGAGCGAGATATGACGAGGAGTTTTTGAGTTATCCCTAATTTTGGAGTTGGTTATTTTTTGTCAAGAATTATTGAACATTTACTTATCTGTTGAAGCTTTGCATAAAAATTTGATTTTTGAAGTGAAACTTCTTTAGAATCGTTAGTGATTTGAAACCGGATGCAACGACAGGTAAGATAATATAACCGCTAATTTCGGCTTGGAAATTAAATTCTCCGTAGCTCAATGGTCAGGACTTAGATACACAATACCTGATGCGCAGGTTCGCGTCTCACAGTATTTCTTTTTTTTAGTTTTATTTTTTTTTAGTTTTATTTTTATACTGTTTTTAAATACTTTCAAATGATCTTTTAAATATTTTCAAAGAATTTATCAACAAAAAATAAGAATTTCATTCTTTCATTCTGTCGATTGACCTACCGATTATACAGACAGTAAAAATGCTAAGTTGTATTCATAGATGGCGCGAGGAATTGCTAGATAGATTTTTAAAAAGTGCTAAGTTGTATTCATAGATGGCGCTTCGATTTACATATTGCTTTAAGATTCGATTTATTGCTTTTTCATGTCATTATGTTGAAACCAAAATTTTGGAAAGTTTCACTTCTACCACGTGTGAATTGCACACATTTTCTTTTTTTTTACTCTAGTAAAACTCTCTAGAATTTAAATAGTAAATGTTGTACATTTACTTTAAAACAAACGCTTTTTAAAACTACTTTCTTGGAACGAAGCTATCGTTTTCAAGAATTCTCATTGTAGTGTAGGTACTGCTTAAAATGTGTGAATCTGAAGTTATTTAAAAGTTACTTTATCACCTTTAATGTTATTAAATTTGGAATATTATTCATTATAGTTCTAAAACTTTAAATGATTGACAGGTTATCGAATAATACATTAATAAACAAATTTTTTTGCTAATACACAATTATTGGATACTCCCTACAAAGGTAGAAAAGAGCAGTAATAAAAAAGTAGATAGATGGAAAAAACTGCATTATTTTCTACAGCTTAATACACCACAAAAAAAGATACAATAATATTGCCAGGAAACATTGCTTTCGGATTCTGGGTAGAAGCATGTTATAGGGATAGAAAAAGCTTTGCACATTCATCGAGAATAATTTTTCCCTTTATTTTACTCATAAAAAGTTGCAGTTCACATTCGCTACTGTTTGTTCTACGTGCCATTCATCTGAAATAATTATTTCCATCGTCATTATAAATCTGAAAGCGGAGTCGCATGCCAGCTGCCGTCCACCTGACGCTTACAACTTTCCTTTTCAATAAATTCACCAAATTTTGTTTTTCTGCTTTAAAACAAGTCGATCTGACTTTTTATCATAGACTTTCTTTTTTATGGTTGAATCAACTATTATTTAGTTGAGTTAAAAGTGACTCACATGAAGACATGTTTTTCTATACCGATCGATGCCGCAGGGAAATAATGAAAACCAAAATTTGATTTGAAATCCCGTAGTGAAATGATTAAATCTTCTTTTTGAGGTGGCAAATTGGCTCTTAGAGTCAGTATGTTTTAAATGAAGACCAAACACAACCCTTACTCATGAAAATGCCGAAATAAATGATGTAACTTTGCATTGTAACCATCTGCAATAGATATTACATAGTTAAACCAAAGTCTTAATTTATTTTTCACCAGCATAAGGGCTCAACAGAAATTATCGTAACCATGAAATCAGCTAATTAAAAGTCGAGCCTCTTAGATTAATGATTGCGAATAATATAATATTCGACTTAAGGTTGCCGTATGCCCTAGTAGGGGTTGTGCTTGGCTATGAGCGATGACCTTTAATGTCGGACGTTGACAAAGCGCTTGGCGGTTCCCATGAAAACGTTCAAATACATCATCGCTCCTGACAGCACGGTTCTGCGAACTACGAATTGCCATATTTTATTTCTGCTAGGATTCCCTGATATTTGATTAATGATTCGAATTCAAGAAATGTAGCATTCCGGCAGACGATAAGCGAAGAGATCGTACAAAATATCCGCAATTTAAAGCGAGCATTTGGAAAAGCAAAAACAAGATACAAAATTGTTATACAGTTGGATTGAATTGGTCACATGTTTGAAGTAGCTGAATAGAACATAAAATTAAACCACACTCGCCGATCAATTAAAGTTTTACAAAACATTGACACTTGCGTAAGCAATTAAAGACGGTGAGACGTGTTATTGAAGTTGTATAAAATATTCTGGAACAAAGTCCATCTTCATATTAATTTTGTATAACCAAACCTATCTAGAACAGTTATAAAGCATCAAGGATATTTGTGAGCTTCGCAATAGACTGTAAAATCTGAATATCTGCCTTAAATATAAACAATGACACGCTCTAAACAACACGAGCCATCGCTCAAAGCGTTCGCGTATATTTGCCGACAATAGAAATTATTTCCCTCTAAGTATTGTTAGAATGCAAAAATACACGTCTAGCTGTGACGTTGAGTGATGCGTTCCAACGCGTCTCTCTTTGTCTGGTCTGTAAAAGAGATTGCACAATATGAAATACTTCAGTTCAACCGCAAGTACCTCATTGAATACTGAAGCGACCCGACACTACCTCTGAACTGAAATATTCATATCGATTTCTGAATACATCGAATGCATTTTAGTAAAAGGCGTAATTATTTTGCGCGGGGTCTATTATCGACCTTTTTTTAGAAAATAATATATTATCAGAATAGTTGTTTTGATTACATTAGACTCGAATTTATTCATGACTGTTGTGCAAGAACTAGTGGCTAAGAACCGCTTCTTCTTTGAATATTGTCTTTTCTAGCTACGTCGACATCAGGACACTATTAAAAATATGAACTTTTTTCATTGAAAATAAAGTAAATTAGAGTAGTATACCAAGTTGTTGCAAGATACCAACTTTTATAATAGTACCTCCATACATTTGTATAGACTTGCGGTGAAATAATAAAGCTGATTGGTTAATGAAATATAACCATAAAGTTACGGAAGACGGTTACATTTTTAATCACACTACGGTGTACGATACATCAAATATTTTTCTTTAAAATCGTAAATGATATCAAATATCATCATCAATTCTAAACAAACTCTATAACATTTGTGGATATTACTTTTTATTGTTATTAGAGCCAACGGTAACATGAAACTTTGGAGACAAATATAATAACCTGAAAGCTGTTTTGTGTATTCAACTGTTATACCTCACATCGTCTACATAGTTTAATTTCTATTAGCGACCCCTGCAACATTTAGTTAACGCGGGGCAACGGAGTACTCCACTATTACGATAACGAGAACCGGTGAAGCTACATATTTAAATTAAGAGGCTTCCAACCTGCACCCAAACCTATCTTTGTTAAGCGTATTATGTGTTATTCTATAATACATATTTTTAGAAATATTTTTCACGTTTTTGTACCTTATTTTAGCATAAAGCTAAAAAGAAAAAATTAAAGCTAAAGCTTGGAGGTATCAAGGTATATTATTTATTTATTTATTTATTTAACCTTTATTGACCACAATAGAAATATTACGGTATATTAATATCCAATACGCAATCTAATCTAGTCTGTAATCCCTTAGAACCAATTCGCATTAAGCCCGTTTTTTATTACTTCGTTAGTTCTTAGAAAACTAACGGATGATTAATATAACTGAATATGTTTTTTTAATCCACATCCTCCGTATTAATACCAAACTGCTCGGTTATCATTTTCTAACAGCGCTGTTATGACGGGAAAGCATGCTGAAATATTAAAATTAAAACGACACACAGTCTCTTTGAGTCGAAACAACGCGGGAATTCAGCGGAATACGCTCGACTAGTTTTTGCCGGGGCTGTTTGCACGACTGATAGAGCAATCTTTGAATACAGATGTTGCGTATGCTATAGTAATCGTAGCTTCATTTTACGTGTAGAATAGTAGCGAGAATTTCGTCTCATTCAATAACCTGCAAATAACAATTATTCTCTCCAAAAGTGAATTTATAAATTCTTTTGAGAAAATAATTTTCTTCAACCATAAAATTTTGCTTAATACATACTTGCCAATCTTTAAATTTCTTAGTTATCCAATAAAAATATATATTGGATTAACCGTCACATTCTTTTTATTCTGATTAACTTTTATGTTCAATTCATATTAATATTATGAAGCTTTAATTCTTGGTACTACAAAAACGAGTGCTTATGTTATAATTTAGCTTTGAAACTTGAATTTATTCATTGGATTTTAAACATAATAAAACTTAAAATAATAATTTCAAAACTTAGATTTTACAATAATTGTCTTTAAAGTTGTGATTGTTTCATTTTAATGAAACATAAATTTATATACAAATTGATTATTATATAAAAATGTTAAATGTGTTTCTTAGGTATCTCATTGTTCTCTGTACAAATTCTTCAAGGGACAAACTTAAATAACGGCTTCGACTAATTAAAAAACTTTATATTACTTCTTGAAGTTCGGAACACATATTGCAAGAAGTCTTTTTCGGTTTCTTGGGAACGTATTGGTTGGATCAGTTCATTACGCCCGCAATATCGGCGACGACACTCGTTTGCCGTGCACTGACCCAATTCGTTCCTCCAGTTGACTCCTCTGTAATTTGTTGATCTCGAAATGTGTACAATTGAAATTGTATGTAGTAAATACTGGTAAATGGTTTAAACGAAACGTTTAACTACTTTGATGTATATGTTTAAAATTGGCTTTTATGACTTGATTCTGTCTTAACGATTTAGATTTTATGTCTGTTTGAGGTTCAGATAAGTTGAACGCAATGCACCTTATGGGACGAGGTTTTGATGCCAGGTTACATCCATTGAAATTGTCTGGTACCTATAATCCCGAAAAACGCATGCAAAGCCTGTTCTATAAATGCCTGGTTTCGCTACTAACTTCCTTTAAAGGAGAATGCCCATTTAGTATGGAGAAATGTACTGACTTTAACATTTTTGTGTCTTGGTAAAAATACCTTCATTTGATTATGTTATCTTAATAAATTATACATACTAATTTTAGTCAATGATAATATTAGGAAATAAGAGATTTTAAACAAAACTAATTTGTATTTAGGTTATAGTAAACTCAGAGTAATATGGACTCTATGCAGGTGTATTAAAGTCGATTGCGTATGTAATGTCGATCTTTTAAGTTTCAAATTCATTTGACAGTCCCCAAACACCATGAAGTTTGTAATGTATTATAATCACAGAACACTATTACTCCTGGCTGATTATAATAATTTTCTATAAAAAAAATAATTCATTTGACGGTCCCCTTACGTCATCTAGTTAGTTGTCTTGGATATATTATACTATAACTGTTGTATCATAATTATAATCGAATCAATGCTACCTATTGGCCCGAAGGATCTTAAAAGATTCCTGATTGGCCCTTATCCAAACATAAATGGCCCAATGGTTTTCTTTTGTAAAACGGAAGTAAAGTTACTTATTAATTTCAGAAAATTATTCCCAATAAGGATTTTTTAGGAAATAGGGTGAAATACTTGAAATATTTTAATTAAATTTTTTGTCCAAAAATCATTGTGACACAATTATTTTTTTAAGAGTACTGGCTATGGGCATTCTCCTTTAAATTTGTTAACTACTTGTTGTTAATGATAAGCAAAGTGACCAATAATAATCAAACTACCTGTCTGCTATTATAGTTTATTTGTTATCAGTACAAAGTCTATAAAAATACAATACAAATCTTTGGACGAAGCGCTTCAGTGGTGTTACAGGTGTTACAAGACTGATCCGTTAATGAATAATATTCAATAGTCGAATTATGTATATTCAACGGATTTTCACGCTCTATAGCAGTGGTTCTCAACCTATGATACGCGGAGTCCTTGGAAGCATTGGAAGGGGTCCACGTAGTCTTTCTAAAAATGTTGAATGTGAAGTGATTTTAATATAAAATTTCACAAAAAAGAACAGAAAAGGAGAATGCCCATTTAGTATGGAGAAATGTACTGACTTTAACATTTTTGTGTCTTGTTAAAAATACCTTTATTTGATTATGTTATCTTAATAAATTACACATACTAACTTTAGTCACTGTTAATATTAGGAAATAAGAGATTTTAAACAAAATTTATTTGTATTTAGGTTATAGTAAACTCACAGTAATATGGACTCTATGCAGGCGTATTAAAGTCGATTGCGTATGTAATGTCGATCTTTTAAGTTTCAAATTCATTTGACAGTCCCCAAACACCATGTAGTTTGTAATGTATTATAATCACAGACCACTATTACTCCTGGCTGATTATAATAATTTTCTAATTTATTTGACAGTCCTCTTACGTCATCTAGTTTGTTGTCATGGATATACTATACTATAACTGTTGTATCATAATTATAATCGAATCAATGCAACCTATTGGCCCGAAGGATCTTAAAAGATTCCTGATTGGCCTTTATCCAAACATAAATGGCCCAATGGTTTTCTTTTGTAAAACGGAAGTAAAGTTACTTATTAATTTCAGAAAATTATTCCCAATAAGGATTTTATAGGAAATAGGGTAAAATACTTGAAATATTTTAATTAAATTTTTTGTCCAAAAATCATTGTGACACAATTATTTTTTTAAGAGTACTGGCTATGGGCATTCTCCTTTGATGGCTTTCAACAAATTAAACATGCAATATTATTTTTAAACGTATAGCTAAGATTTGTATATTGAGATTAACGAATACGAGTTACCTACGAGTCACAATATGGTCCCTCATTCCTAGAAGGTTAAGAACCACTGCTCTACAGCCACATGCAATTTCCGTCTTCCATTTTGCGCGTTATGAGTTTCATCATCTCATCTCTAATTATATTAATGTTCAACGCACTTCAAGATTTACTTTGGGCTGATTGGGAATTCTATTATTAATGTAACATATTAATGATAATGATTGGTTCTGTGATAAAATGTTATCTTAAATTTTGAATGATATATCCTTAATAATAATACCTAATACCTAGTGTATTTTAATAAGCTAAAACTTACAATTATTACAGTAAAATGTGATGAAAATATTTTTTATTCTTCAAAATCGCCATAATTATACTCGTAATTGCAAAAGCAATTAATTACTAAACATTTTAAAACTAAATATTCGGCTAGAGTAGACTAACCGTCGATGTCACGTCCTAGTAGCAGTGAAGTGTGAGACTCTCACTGTACCTACTTTGAAGGCAAATTAGCGTGAGCCAGTATGCAAATATGAAATATATTTCACACTCATTAATTTTTACAAAATATGATATTTATTAATACACTCATACCAAACCCAACCCTTCATAGGCGTGTAATTTTTAATGAGTTTACGCTAGGCCGGCGACACCGAAAGCTATATTAGTAGCTACACGACGAGCCGGAACACCCGTCTAGAGGCCCTTTGTAACACAAATTTAGTGATGTGAATGTTATCAACATATTGTCGATTAACATTAGTAGTACTTCATACCAAAAACCTTGACTAAAATCGAATGCAAGGGCCTCTATCCACTCATGAGTCTAATCTACTCTGCTCATGGTGCACTTTCCTGAAGAATGGAAATGGCAATGTCCTTTCTATTGGAGAACGCTGAGATCAGTTTAAGTCCGATGATTCTCATTCATTGTGGTAGGGTTCTTTACCCGTCTAGTTACCTACCAGTCTTCTATCAAAATTAACTGACAAAATTAATCTTTAGGTACAATTGAAATCAGCAAAATTTTCTTTTTATTTCATATCTATGGATGAACGTGGAAAAAAATAGCCAAGAAAGCAGTTTTTACTCGACACTGATATTGCGTTAAGTTTCGGTATGTCTCAAAATGTCGATAGGTAAACCATGAATACGACGATAGACTGTATTCGTTAAGCGAATTCTTAAACAATTGTCAGGCCTGGCGCATTGCGCACTTTCGGTATGAAGTTACAAGTACATGCCGCGTTCGACGTGTCAGGCTAATTCAGAAAATTCATAAGAGCTGTCACACCGTCGTATCACACATGAAGTCATCACATATTGTCACACTCTAGTGCGTCTTCTGTACTATTTTATTTACTATTATGTTTTCGATGCTATTGTAAACCTTACTTTAAGTAAATATCGATAAAGCAACTATGTATGTGGGTACAACACTATTACCGCCATTAATTTCGACAGCGTTATAACCAAGTCAGTTGGCGTTATTAGCCTTACCCTTTAATGTGTGATAATTTACTGCAGTTTATATTTAACAAAACATAATTAAAACTTTACTAACTTGGGGGTTGCACATGTGACGATATACCTCCATAACCAGAGCTTTCCTTTTGGAGAAAATTTTCTCTTTAAATTTTCAATATCCAAAACGGAAATGTTATTAAGGGTTAATTAACAAACTTCTACAACCTACGATATTAGTATTTTAAATTCAAAGTGTATTACACATCTGTTTCATTGAATCTTCCTTTTAGCCCATACCCTCGATTGATCTGAGTTTTTGTATACCTGTGTATTTTTCGACGCGGTGTTATCGAATATCATAGTCAAAATACCTGCATATTTCATTTTCAAGATCACCTTGAAAAAAAAATGTTTTTTGCCTATGATATTCGTTATCAGCGCGTCGAAATACATAAATTTACCAAAATTCAGATCAATCGGAGTTATGGGCTAAAAGGAAGTACACCCAATAGGATTTGTACATGATGAAACTTTTAGAAGAAGATCTTGCATTGATTTCAATACAAGTTCAATTTTAAGTTCCTCTTGAATTATAATCATCCTGGAAAAAAAATAACAAAGTTCCTTATTATTTTAATCAGATTATAAACAATCTGTAAGTCAAATTTTACTTTGAATTTCACCCAATTCATTTCAGACGGTTTTGCGTGATTGAGTTACAAACATTAAAAATAACGAAATTTTATATTTATATCATTATACTTAGGATAACTAAAGTAGTCATCTACATTTATGTATATAGTTATTTTTTTCCACGTTTACACTACATTGACTATTTCCAAGTAGCCTGCCTAGCTAGCACCTTCTTACCACCCCCTTGTTTGAGTCAGCCGCTAAAAGACACGTCATGTTCCGACTGGGGGCTTGAGAGGCAATTCTTTCTTTCTTCTTTTTCGGAAAGAATTCTTTCTTCTTTTTCGGTTCTCAATGAATCGGTGATATAGTTCTCCGACACTGCGGCTGAAATATGTACAAAAAAAATTTAGAGGTACAGAGTCCGTAAACAGAATGGAACTTGGCATTATTGTCTAGTTGGTTTTTCTCAATGTCTCTCATGAGCAGAAGAGGTTGGTATGGACTTCAAATGACCCTTATGGCCCTATATTTATTGTGAGTCACAAAATAATGGATGACTTTCAATTTATGTCTTATACTCTATTAGGTTAGAAAAGCACTCTGACGCACCAACTCAGAGTCACTAACGGTTACTTAAATCGCTCCTTAGTACAAAATTTGTTGCTGTACTAAGGAGCGATTAAAGTAACCATTAGTGAATGAGTTGAGGCGTAAAGGTCGTAGCTGACTTATACGACACCGCTCCCATCCAACCGAAGTATGAGAATTCAAATATAAACTTAAAATCGTGCTCTGTAGGTACAACTATTGAGTGGCAAGGTTGCGGTTAGCTTGCTTCCGCGCGCGGGCTGCTAATTTTTGTTGTTACTGTAAAGTGCACCTACAGAGCACGATTTTAAGTTTATATTTGAATTCTCATACTTCGGTTGGATGGGAGCGGTGTCGTATAAGTCAGCTACGACCTTACGCCTTACAGAAAAATTCCAGTAAAGCTTTGATTACATCTATATTTAAGCTGGCCATACACTATCAAGTGTACTTGTTAAGTTTGCAGTTTGACTTGACGCGGCATCCAGTTTGCATGAGATAGCCATATCGTAGCCATAGAACGCGGCACCGTCAAGTTTACTGGATGCCGCGTCAAGTCCTCTGCAAACTTGACAAGTATACTTGATTGCAAAAAAATACAAATGTATTATACATACAAAAACCTAAACACATAATACCAACAGCATCAAGTAAATTTTTCGTAGCTCATCGAGTCTTCACAAAGGTGGATAGAAGGCTTTCTCTATACTGGTTATTTCTGACTATTAGCAGTAATGAAAATGATGCTTTCCCAGAGCCGACCTGTTTAATGGGAACCTCATTTCCCTTCCCGTTAAATGAGTGTACTTTGGGCGGCAATAAACAACTTTGCTTCAAACGCTAGTCAGTCCCATTGTGAGTTTGCAGGTCCGCGTTTCATTGTTTAGTGTCAAATAAATAAGTTTAAATTGCAAACACTGGCATTTCCATTTCTGTGTAAATGGTTGATTTTATACGGAAGAATAGTGTCGTCGGAATATTGCTTCTTTCTAGGGTAAAATTATTTATCTATACTAATATTATAAAGAGGAAAGATTTGATTCTTTGCATTGAATAGGCTCCGAAACTACCAAACCGATTTAAAAAATTCTTTCACTGTTGGGAAGCTACACTATCCCCGGGTGACATAGGCTATATTATATTTTTTTTTACTATTTTTTACGAAGCGAAGCGAGGGCGATTTCCTAGTACTATAATATTATTGTAACTAAGTCAGTAATTAAGTAATTTCAGTAGTTTTAATATTTAGTTTAGAGAAAAACTTAGACGAATCTCCGGTGGTCTCTGTTCGAAATTTCCGCTCAATTAACATTTATAATAACGAATTTAAAAAATAATGGAGAGTAAAGTCAGCTGCGCAGCACTGTGCTTGATATACCTACTATACCTTACTTCTCAGATTTGTTCTATAATGTGAGCCTAACTTAATGAACTCTTACTTACGATCACTATAAATATTTCCATTAAATGACTATTTACTAGACTTTAAATATAACTGTAATTAAGATATTTTATATGCATGAGTGCTTCGGAGGGCACGTAAAGCCGTCGGTCCCGGTTGTTGTTATAAGATAACAGTCGTTAAGCCATGTCGGAGGCCCTCGGGTGGTTTGAAAACTTCCGACACTCGGGTTGGCCACTAACCCCTCCACCAATCCGCACTGGAGCAGCGTGGTGAAGCGTGCTCTAGGCCTCCTCAAGAAGAGAGACCCGTGCTCGGTAGTGGACCATTAATAGGTTGAAGCCATATGCATGAGTTGCTGATGAAGAAGCATAAAAGGAACTTTAGCTAACGATAATTAAAGATTGTCTAATAAACCTTCGAGCACAAAAGGCTGATTTGAAAACAATTCGCAGACTTAGTGTACACTAAAATTTCTTCAAAGGAGTGGAAAAAATGTCAGAGTCGTTTAAGAACGAGAAAAGAGAGAGTAAAGGAATATAAAACCAATTGAATCGGACCCCAATGGAAGGGGCGGTCAATCGAAGCACCGAGACGACTCATTACATGCCCACATTGTCTCAGTGGCTTTTTTGACAAGGATCTGGTGAAAATGGATGCGATATTGGAAAGGATTTATATCTGTGATTTATTCACTTATCAGTGCAAGAAACTTTTTGGAACGAATTTCCTCAATGCGGTTCGCTGTATTTAAATCGTCTATAACTTAAATTTTACCAAAAATAAAAATTAACTGATACCAAAAAACTAGCTTTTGAACACCATATAATATCTAAATCACTATGTATACCTAATATTTCCCTCAATTTCTCATTGATTATCAAAAAAAGTTGGTAAAAATATAGGGCAAATCTGACAGTAAGATAAAAACAAGTAAACCCTGTCAAATTAAAAATAATGTTGAAAAATGTCAGAATTCAAAGGAAACAAACATAAAAAACTGGCCAAGTGTGTTAACCGGCTAAATATAGCTGTGATAGATTTTCTGTTATTTTAGATTATATCAACGGTTTTGCATGGTGTTTATCAAATACTGAAATGCTTGTTATAATGGAAAATATCTAGTTTATGTCACAAATATATATCAGTTAGAGTATTAACTATAAAAAGTTTCTACACGTCATTACAAGGCACAAACTATTTAAGCACTCGCAGTTAACCAACCAGAGTTAAATATTTATTTGTCTGTGACACAAAAGTAACGATACAGCTGGGAATGGACATAAACTGGGAACAGACAACCAATGCCATACCTACAACACATTAAACTATCAGTGTGAAACTCCAGTATAGTCTGTGAGATCCTAGTAACTGAGGTCTTTCAGTAGACGCTAGTTTAGTATGCTTTATGAGTATAAGTCTTGAAGAAATAACATTATTATATTTATAAATAATAACATTATTATATTTATCTATACTAATATTATAAAGAGGAAAGATTTGATTGTTTGCATTGAATAGGCTCCGAAACTACGGAACCGATTTGAAAAATTCCTTCACTGTTGGGAAGCTACACTATGCCTGGGTGACATAGGCTATACTATATTATTTTTACTATTTTTCCCGAAGCAAAGCGAGGGCGATTTCCTAGTATTATATAAATGTGAAAGTTTATGAGGATATATTGTTTGTCCCTCTTTCACGCAAAAACTACTGAATCGATTACATGAAAAGCACTTTCCAGAATCCAGAAGAAGACCATGATCTGAAATAGGATATAGGGTACTTATTATTCCAGAAAACGCAGGAAAAGCCGCGGGCAACAGCATAATTAGCTATTAAATAATTATAATCCGGTGGACATGTCGAACAATGATCTATCGCGGAAGCAGCAGGCGCGATGGGTAGTTGAAAGTGTGACTGCTAGTAGCGAACTTTTTTGAGCTTCCTTGTGTGATTGTTGTCAGGCATGACGGAGGCTTCGGGCGGTATAGAAACATCCAACACTTATGCCACTGATATGCCAATCTGCACTGGAGTGGAGTAGTGGAATACTCTATGAATCCTAATTTTTAAGGAGAGATTCGTGTCTTATTATGGGTTATCATTGGATTGAAGCCAAAGAACTGTTATATTTATAATATTATAATACAGGAAAAAATACCATTTACCAAAGTGCAAATTAACAAAACTTTTATGATAACATATTTTAACTATAGGTACAAGTTTTGTCGGGAAAGGTGGATTCTTCAATAACTTTAGGAGTATAATTTTAATGTTTTTCATAATATCATAGCATACCATTCGATAAGTTTTTATGTATATCTTAGCAAATTTTTAAGCGACGAATTATTTTAAGGATAAAATTTGTATGCCTAATTAAAGATTAGTAATTATTTTGGAACGTTGTCGTGTTTTCGGAAGTGAGGAGGGCCGGGCGTAATCTGTAGCGGCCGTTTCAACTGTTCAACTTTCGAAGTGTCCTTAATTTCTATACTCTGGGATAGAAGTATGTACAGACGAGCAACAGTTCACGTTTTTGTATAAAAATAGTTTTTAGGGCAGATGAAACTATTGACATTAATTGAAGTTAAACTAGCAGTCATTAAAACTGCTCATAACAGCGAACTAAGATATTGCTTGCCTAGAAAGGTTTCTTACTAGAAATTTGACGATCGCACTGTAAAGTAAAGAGGACTTTAATAAAAGTTAGTCCAACAGATATCACTAGTTCGTAGTTCCGATAGCGCCTCAGCATTATTCGACCAATTCTGGCGACTTGTTTTACTCCTTAAGCCTAGGCGAGAGCGATAAACGATTAACATTCTTTATAAGAGTTTTTATTTTATGTAAATACCTAAATAGTAAACAGGCATAAGAGTAGATAAGAGTAACTTGCCGTAACGAGCCTTGCCCATGGACATCAGTGACACTAGAGGCAAATTGCTGAAGTATTTTTGCATAATACAAGTACCGTTTTCGTTATTTTGATAATCTGTCTTTATGCGAATCTGTCCATACTTATCCTTGAGTTTCTGTAATTTCTTTCTTCATTTTTCTCTCTTCTTGTATAGTCTTTAGACTACTGATCCCTGGGCTAACGGAAAATACTTATCATCAAATGCCTAGTCTCCTCGTACATACGTTGGCCATTTATCACTACTTTATCACGACATACTGCATGTCAAAATAGCCTAGCGTTTGACTATAAATTAATTGTACTAAACAATGAAAATGTTTTCTCGTATTCTCTACAGAGTCAGTCCTCAATTTTCTTGTATTTTGGAAAGTAATAACACAGTCAGTTTCTTATTTATTGTTCATCGTTATGATTCCTTCTAACATATTCGTAATAATAAGGTTATATTTCAGATTTTGTTATACCCTCGTTTTACTGAAATTATTGAAAACCTTTTTCTGCGTATATTTATAGTAAGTTCATTTTTAAAGGTCAGATTGTCTTCATGCTTGGATTCCCTTCACCTTGGGTTATCAACAGTTTAGACAGTAAACATAATATATATTCAAGTACTCAAGAAGTTACCAGAAAAGTATTAATATTTCACAACATTTTCTAAGCCCTTAATTGAAATCAGTCCCTTTAAACAAGGCAATTTTTATGGTGTTAAATGGTTACCACAACCCATGGATACAAGCTAAATCAAAGTCATCAAAGACTCGTTGCAGCCCAAACTATCCATTCATGGTCGATCTAAGAAGGATTCTACAACTTAGCCAAGTGGCTAAAATATTCTAATACCAATTACTCAACACTATCAATATTTTGTCTCTCTTTGATTTTATAGCCCGTCACTTTTTCACATGATTTGACATATTTCAGACTCAAAGCGAATCTTGAGATCGTGGGGATATTAGGATCGGTTTATTAATACGGGCCTTAAACTCGCTTCCTGTTACTCGTCGATAATGTTACTAGTGTCTTATCCATCGCTTGTTCTTACGGTTGGCCGGCGCTTTTAATGACTTATTCTTATTCAAAGAGTTTTCATAACCAAAGTCTGCTTTCACTATATAATAACATTTTCCGAGAACTGGAGAGTAGCGTGAAAAAATGTAGCAATATCCTGAAATGTGAAAAAATCTTTAACATTGACGCATAAGGCCGTTGGTTCTGGTCATATTGTAAGAAAATAGCGGAGGTAAAGCTATGTCGGAGATCTCTGAGCGGTATAAAAAACTTACGGCCTACGATCACTAGCTTTGGCACAATGGCGTCTTTGGCCGTTCCTATTCTGCGCCTGATTTCGGTTTCGCAGGACCCAGTGTTACAGATGCTGGAGCCCAGGTATATGAAGTCGTTCACAGTTTCAAGATTGAGTGTTCCAGTGAGCTCCAGTTTGTTTACTGATGATATGCTGCTTTGCTAATATGCTCCATTTGATCCAACAAGCATTTCATTTCGGCTTCTGAGGCTGCAAGGAGGGTATTGTCATCAGATTTGTAATCTTAACACCACCCATACTTTCTCCTTCTTCCCAATCCCAACCATCCATAGTGAGTATCCGTATCAATTAAATACGACACATTATTTTTTTATATTATCGCGCATACAAGGTACTAGTTATATAAAAACTTAACGAACGCAGTCATTAAAATACATGGCGTCGTCCTAATTGGCAGCCATCGTACGAGCAAACGATGCGATTTAGTCGCACGACGAAATTAAACACTCACACTAAATAAGTGTGTCCTAATTAGTCATCGCACGAGCATAATAAATAATCATAATCATTTTCATCGCACGACGATGAACGCATCGTTTGCTCGTACGATCGCTGCCAATTAGGACGACGCCAGGCTTGTGAACATAACCGTTAACTAAAATTCAATCCGTATTGTTTTTCAATCCGTATTGTTTTTGAATTGCTTTCTGTTTTATCCTTTAAACTGAACACGACTAATTAATGATATTGTCCAACTAGCTGTCTCGGCGAACTTCGTATCGCCTAACAGTCAGTGAATGTATTTTGTTTTTTAACTTTTATAGTTTTGATAGGTTTAACAAATCAGAGACCATTAAATTCCCTTTCCCTCTCCCTCTACCTCTACCTCCCCTCCCCCTCCCCTACCTCTTCCCTAAATATAAGCTTATATACAAATTTTCATCCTTTTTACTCCAAAACTGACGAAGTTGCCATACGTTAGTTGCACCCCCTTAATTAACCCCTTGGGGATGATTTTCCGAAAAACGCATTAATGTTTTGTTTCTAATCTTGAGCAAATATATTAATTTTCATGTTTTTAACTTCAAAAATTACGAATTTGCGTACTGAATTCCATCCTTTAGATTAACCCAAGAAGGGATGATTTTCCAAAAAATGTGTTAAAATTGTTTTTTGTTAATAATTATAAAAAGTTGGTTTGTATGAAAGTGACGTCAAACCTCTACTTTATCCCCTCAGGGGATGAATTTTCAAAAATCCGATAGCCTATACCCTTCCTCGATAAATGGACTATCAAACACAAAAATAATTTTTCAATTAAAACCAGTAAGTAGTTCCTGAGATTAACGCGTTCAACTAATCAAACAAACAAACTCTTCAGCTTTATAATATTAGTATGAATAACATTTTGCCAACTGCACAAACTAATGATTTTTGACACTAAAATTATAAATATGGGATCAATCTGGAAGTATCCCGTTTCAATGAAAAATATAATATTTTTTAAAGTTAGTTCATGAAGTTTGGTTCTGAGGTAACAATCATTTAAAAAAATAACTGAGTTGAGGACCTACGCCTTTTTTTAACCTACAAAGTGGTTGGCCGTAAGCCCTTACCGTCAGGTAATCCACATGCTTGTTATATTATAAAATAACAGTATTTTTCCCTTTTTTCTTTAATAAAGGCAGGTCTAATGTACAGCATAATTTGTGCGCATACCCTTTTTTACAGGGCGTGTTATTGTATAAAATTACCTCAGACCGGACATTGGCAGGGATTGTGACAGATTAATTTTGCAGCTGTGTTTCATTGTGGTTGTTGTAGTGAAAGGTGTAGTGAAACGTGCATTATGGGTAATGTAGTGAAAGAAAATGTTAGTTACTGCTGAATGAGTCAGTTTGATAACGAAACTAAATGGGCGAAAAGCTGTTGCCCCAGATTAACAACAGATCGTAAAATGATCTGTTGTTATGCTTTATTTGATCTGAAGAACACTTTTTCAATGTTGAAAAGCCGAATGGAAATATCTACAGCGGTATAATATATTTGACGGGACTCTCTAGTTGTGTTTCATCTTCACAATGAAAATGATGAAAAGAAAGATGAAAGATAACTTCACACATTCACATCATATAATCCTCTTTTTATACATACAATATCATTGCATACTCGTATAATTCACCTTCCTATCTTGTCACAGCATTCACAATTGTACCATGTCGTATACATCAAAATTACATTCTTACACGACACTGTACCACACACGTAGCAAAGGTTATTATCACGTCTACGGGACTCGTAGCTGTTCTTGACGAGACGATAATTGTCCTCCACGTTAGCATCTGGGATTGTTTGTTTCAAGAGCTAATGACAAACTTCCGTGTCTTCTCACTCTTCTAAATTCAATACAATTAATTTTATTTAATAATTAATAATGCGGGCGGGTGATAATGTATATGCAGAATTTCGTAAAGTCAGAGTCAAAATATTTTATTTATATAGGAATCACTGATACACTTATGCACTCTCTTAATTGTAAACCATCTAATATATAAAATTCTCGTGTCACAGTTTTCGTTGCCATACTCCTCCGAAACGGCTTGACCGATTTTGATGAAATTTTTTGTGCTTATCCGGTATCTATGAGAATCGGCCAACATCTATTTTTCATCACCCTAAATGTTAGGGGTAGTCCACCCCTAAATTTTTATTTTTATTTTTTAGACAAAATTTTTAATTTCTATTTTTTTATGATACAACATACAAAAATACATACAATCCTCAATTTTCACCCTTCTACGATCAACCCTTATTTTTTAATAGCCATTTTAGTAATTTAATAATTTTTCCTCTCCGGTCGAAAACTGATCAATTGTTAGGCGATACAAAGTTCGCTAGGTCAGCTAGTATATTAATAAATTAATACAATTTATATTAAATTCAATTTCTGATAAAACCGTGAGGCACTACGAGTATGCTATAAAACGCAAACATCTAATATAATACTTGCTTCAAATTTCACACCACAAATCCTTCATGAGAGACAAATTGAAAATGCGTTTCGCGTGTCAATGGTAATGCTTTTTAGATTAATTTTAGCAGTTGTTTGCGCACACGTAATCGGCTTATGAGTTTCGACCCTCTTCGTATCTTTTGTACCTTCGTATTAATTGCAAGTAAAGTAATAATATTTTTCTTCACAAAATGGGTTAAAATTTAACTTTGTATAACATTACAATATGGATTAAAATGATAATTTTCAAATGAATAATATTAGCTGAAATAATAATGATGTATCTATTTGTCCAAGAAGTATTAAATACTGATGTGAATACTACACAATTACCATTAAAGGGTTGCCTGTTTGTTGGTCTTTGTTTCTAGTATTCACATGAAGGTCACCTGGTAAGCTTATTGTCATTGCCACAGTACTTATTTATTCCTACGAAGAAATGAAAAGCGCCACTCATGATTATTCCTAGGAACAATACTCAAAATTAAAACACTCCGAGAGCTAAAAGCTATAAAAAGTCATTTCTTAACTTAAAGTAGAATCGAAATGATACTGCAGAAAATAATGTAGTCGTTAATAGTCTTCTCGAAAAATGAATCGTCGACCGTTGCTTTAAATATCTTAAAATATGTGCGGCCAATTTCACGGAGTCCGCTCTCCATTTCGCTTTAAGATCGCGCCCCAGAAATGAATTATTATTATTCTCTATCACTTAATGCTATCTTTTTATCGTAATCTTTTTTATGGCGTATCTAAGATTACAGTCGCGGTGTCAAATTTTATTAAGTGCCTGTTTTATATTGTGGAAGCATGAGGTCATGCTATAAATTTTATATTAAAGGTTAATGGTAAAACGAGAGATGACTTTTTAAATTCTCCTTTCGTTTATCCTTTTATAAGTTGACTTCAATCTATTAATGACTCACTACTGAGCACGGGTCTCGTCTCTTGAGGAGGCCTAGAGCATACTCCACCACGCTGTACCAGTACGGATTGGTGAAGTAATTCACTACAATTTCATCTGATGGCAAGGCCTCCTGAGTTCACTTATTAATTACATTAACCTTTTCACTATATGTATAGTGTTACTATATTTTTCAGTCAACAATAGCATTGACAATATTCACCATATCACAGCCACTGCGTAACCACAAGTTAAACTGTGTTGGTGTGATTTGTTTGTAAGTGTGACTAGTACATTATTTATTATCTAATAGATAGACAACAATATCCAATGGTTCCATAGCTCTTAGAAATAATAATAGAATGATATCACAAGGACTTTCCTTATTTTAATGAAATAAGAATGACAAAATATTTTGTTTCATTCAGATCGTTGCTATAATCATTTCTTGCTTTAAAAATATTATGACTAACATTATTTTTATGATCAACCCGTTCCCCTCAGAAGTCATTAGGAAAACAGATTAAAATCTGGTTCAAACACCATGTATACCAGCTTTATTTACGAGGGGAAGGGGTATTAGAACAACGGGTTATTAAACTATTTAATGTATCTACTCGACTCTAACCCCCAGAAAATTTTCTTAATGCTATTTAAATAAATGAATTCATCTCTTGGAACTAATATGTTTTGACAGACTTAAAACTTTTGTGGTTTTATAAGAAATCAGATTATATCCCAGTCACTGAACGAAGTTATCAATTATGGAACATTATAAAGAGTTTTTGAACCTTATTTTTAGTGACTATTATTCGAAACAGAATCTTGGATTCTTTTTTTAACAAGAGATAAGTTAATGATTGACTGCAATTCGTCTGCTTGCAAGAGGTGTTGAAGTCAAGGATAGTCAGCACAAAAGCATATTCACTCTTCTTGAAGACGTCCACATCACAGGCGAGGCGTACATCATATAATGAACGATATTTTGATCCTTGACTGTCCTTTATGTACCTATATCAATATTTTATTTTTTACGTAACAGTCATGCCAGCATCAACAGTATCAGTCTTGCCACTAGCAGTAAATGGTCACCGTTGTCTTTGGATATTATTACTAATAATTTATTAATAACAAATTAATCACTGAGGTGCTGCGGAATGAAAGAAAGAATAGGAACTGTAAGAACGAATTGGGCCCTTGCTCATTCGGCAATTTTGTATTATTTATTATAATAATTATATCGTGGATTAAAGAATATTTACCAGCTTTAAAAATAAATTAATGATTCTAACTCGCTGTAACTCTAAAATGTCGACTATAAAGATTATTATGCAATCTCTTTATGTGCTGTAGAAATGATATGTTATTGTGAATATTCACCTACAGTCATTTTCTCCCTCACTAGGGAAAGTAAATGGGTTGTTGATGATGCATAAAATAAGTTAAAAGCTCACTGGCTTGTTGGAATACAAATGAACATCTATTAAAATTGCCTCTATGTTACATGTATAATTGAGCTCATGCTTCACTTCAAACCCACAACTGGACATGAAGTCGTGGATGGTAAAGCGCACTAACTTAGTAAAAGCCTATTCACTCTTGACAAAGAATCACCAATAAACTTCTTGGTACGCCTCTCCATTGAAGCCAATACTGACAAATATCATTTAGCTGCAACTGCCCAAACTTTCGACCTTTACAAGATACGTAAAATAATAATCTATTATATTTTTGTCCATAATCAATCTGTCATGGTAGAGGTGTAAATTTTATTAATTTTATTTTTATTATTCACATTAAGATTTAGTTTTATTTTTGTTCGAGAAAAGCTTATTTTAAAACTTTTAACGTGATTGGCGGTTAGACGTGTGAGTGCAGTTGCAAAATCTCTTGAGCACTTTCGCTTTTCAGCGAATGAAGTCATCGATTCCAGCATTTAACATAAAATAGCAGTTGTTTATGCTGGCCATACACGATCAAGTGTACTTGTCATTTGCAGCGGACTTGACGCAGCATCCAGTAAACTTGACGGTGTATGGCCACAATTATGGCTATCTGGCTGTATAGCTATTTCATCCTAACTGGATGCCGCATCAAGTCAAACTGCAAGCTTGACAAGTATAATTGATCGTGTATGGCCAGCTTAAGACATGGCGCAGGCCAGTGTTTCAATATCCTCCAATGCGCAAGTGATTTGGCTACTAACCCTCCTGGAAACAGCACTGGAGCAGTGTGGAGGAGCAATTTTCAGGCTAGTTCAGTTATGAGCGGAGACCCGAGTCCTAAGCCAACGTACTCTTACGAATTTAATCCATGCATCCCTTTTTATCATAATTTCGTTAAATTTTGTAATATTACTTAAAAATTCAGGATTTTTCATTCCGAACCAACACTCTCTTTTTCTTCGTCCTCATTATACCGGAATAATATACCCTTATAACACAAGAACCCCATTTTACGCTCTTATCTACGGCACTACATCTACACACTCTCTCATAAATACTCAAAGTCAAACACGCCTGAAAAAGCAGACTTTCACGACGGTGTATTAAAAAAAGTAGGTATTAAAGCTTTTTTTCATAAAAGGAGGTTCTCGGAGCTCAAATTTATTATTACAAAACAAAGAATTTGTTCTTCAAACGAAATAAGGAAATGTAAATAATGCACTATTCGTTATAGCAGAAAATAAAAGTAGTTTGCCTCAAATAGGGTTGTCGTATATTCATGTTTTCTTTTAATTATTGTTTGTTTTTTACTTTAACTTATTTGGTTGCCATTTTAATAATATCAATCATATGTTTTGAACATCTACTGATATGATTAATAATTTAATTTCATGTTCAGTACATTAATTGCACTTTTCAACAAAGCTATTGTAACAACATAAAAGTCCGCCCATTGTAATTCAGTGTATGAATGCAATAAAGTTTAAATAAATAAATAAAACTTTGAATTAAGTCCTTCAAATACAGCAGACTTAATTTTGAAGGTAGATTAAGAATTGCATAAATTTTAATTCGTGATTATATTATGATACAGCCCTGTACTATAGTGTTTAACTAGGGTTGTTAACCCCGTCTGTAGGGTGGAAACGCCCTCCAACTTTACGCTCTATTATTAATGACAAGCCCTTGCCCCGCCTTTCCTTAGCCAGTGTAATGCAAATTTTGCAATATTTTGTTTGCAAACATCAACAAACATCATTAACAAAACATACAATTATATTGTTTGAATGTAGGTATACGTGAAGCCTGAAATGTTATTAATCTGTCGTGTGGTTACAGCTCTGCTGAAGACACGGTTGTAGCACTTAATAATTATTTCTATACATTTTTTTATTATCATTTATATTGATATATTTTTATATTTATTTTTTAAAAAACATCGCTTTGCAGTACCAAAACATTCGCGAATAATATCCCTTATAGTTAACATATTTTGTACTACGTTTATTCAGCTTCCCTAGAGCGAGCGAAACGGAGCGAAAGCACCACCACATTTTTATCAAATTAACCAACGAGTTATAGAGGCTTAATATGTCAGTGTCATCTGTCATCTCTCATACTAGCCTTTATATGGTCTGCACAGTATATGGCAATATCAAGAAAAAAGATAATTGGCTTTTACTCAGTTAATGCGCTCACCATCTTGACCACATCTGCACTTACCATCAGGTCAGGTCAATCGAGGTCGTGATGGTCAGAAATATTTAAGTAAGTATTTTTGTATGTATTTTTAAGTAAGTATACTAAATTGGATATAAAATACTTTTCATCATTTAAACAGATAGGTGAATGTCGTTTCTAGTTCATCCGAACGTTGGCCATATGATATCAAATATATTTTGACAATTTTGAGTTACTAAAGTAAGCTTTGTTATTTCTGTCTCTTGGAAAACAAAATGTAAGATGACAGTGTTTTTTTTTTGTCTTCGACTGTCTTCTCGAGGATAAATAAATATCTAAAAAGAAAGTGTAAAAAGAGTTGTATGTTCTCCTATTAATATTATTAAATCTTTATAAATACGAAGCATGTCTTGAAGCGAAGCAACAGGGGGTCACTGGTATAAAAAAAATATAAAATCTATTTCCCGAAGCGACGCATGCTGCCAATGACGTAATAAATAATACTACATACTGATATTCACAAGGTTCGTTTTAAAATTATTTTTATTACACTAGCTATACAAAGAGCGCACGCGAAGCGAGTTAATTTTTATAATGGTTGTTTTCACCGGTAAACTTAATAACAATGAAGTGATTTGCATACATAGAAAATAATAACAGGCTTGATAGGGTGCGAGCAAATATTCCTTGAAGTAACCATGTTCAAACAAAGTTTGCTATTATAATAATTCGTCCGACAAGACGTATAAAAGCCGTTATGAATATTATCTGGTTACTTTTAATAACTTACTCGAAGGACTTATAGGTGCATGTTGCCATTAAATGTGTATTATGTGTAAGCACGCAAGCGAAGGTTTTAATGTTTTAGGGTTCGATAAAACCAAAGAAAAACTCATCTGTCCTGAACAAATTTAGGAGTAAAAAGTTGACACTGTAATTGTAAATATTATGCCCATTTTTAATCTCGCAATTCATTAATAAAGAAATGATTTTAATTTGTATTAAAACAATAATATTTTGTTTGAGTATCTGATGAGAACCAAGTTTTCAGCCAATGTCATTACAGATTTTAAATTCCAAACATACTCGTAGTTTTTTATTCAATGTTTACTGCTAAACCAAACTGGAACAATTTAAAATGTGAAGTCCGCCCACGTAATACTTACAGAAGATTTTAATATACGTATAAGTAGTTCTCAAACCTTATGGCAGTCTCGGACTTGACTACTTTTTATTTTGGTTTTAGCACATTATTAAAGCTTGGCGTTTAAAGCGTTCACTGCCGTGTACCTATGAGGCTTTATTCTTTGTTGTAGGTTTGCATAATAAAAAAATATCGTTCTTCCTACTAATATTATAAATGTGAAACTTTTTGAAATTATATGGATGTTTGTTGGGGGTTTTCATGATAATTTGCACACAGGTATACCATGATTTGGAATAATATTATATTATACGAGTAACCGCCCTCGCTTTGCTTCGGTTTTTTTTTATTTTTTACACCTTGGGTTACATTACTGGAGTTTTAATCCTTAATTTTTTTGATAATATAGCCTATGTGACCCGGCGATAGTATAGCTTCCCAACAGTGAAAGAAATTTTCTAATCGGTTCAGTAGTTTTGGAGCCTATTCAATGCAAACAAACAATCAAATCTTTCCTCTTTATAATAATACTAGGAATTCGCCCTCGCTTCGCTTCGGGAAAAATAGTAAAAAAAACATAATAATATAGCCTATGGCACCCGGGGATAGTGTAGCTTCCCAACAGTGCAAGATTTTTTCAGATCGGTTCGGTAGTTTCGAAGCCTATTCAATGTAAAGAAACAATCAAAATATCTTTCCTCTTTATAATATTAGTATAGATTTGTATAGATATAGGATACTTACAGATAGTATGCCAGAAAACGCAGGATAAACTACAGGCAGCAATATCAAAATTGTGGTCTGTGTGTATTAATTTTTTTTTCAAACCTTGTAAATGTCTATGGTAACGATCAAATTAGGTGAATGCGTACTCCTGAAAGTTCTTAAAATATTTTAAGCTTGAATAATTGAATAAATCAAATTATTACCCGACATGTATTTTTAAAAGCTCCAGCGTACGTGCATTTATTTCGACATTCAACAGCACTGCAATGCTGTATTTCTGTTAAAAATAAGATACAACGCACTGCACTTGAATAAATGCCAAGTGCACATCGTTTCTTGTATTTTGATGCTTTTAACTGAATTATTTTTCAATTTGTTACTCTGCAAAAATAATTATGTCACCGTAAAATGTTGACTGCAGCGCAATAGTTTGCACAATTTGTTTTAAACGTTAGTTACTGGCTTACGAACATTGCCATAATATGTTTTTAATACTAGTTGTACATCAGGCCTAGTTGTACCTTCATCATAATTATGCTGTTCAACTCGGTAGTTTCTTCGATACTATTTACCTCGGCGGAAAATATGAAGATACATCAAGGGGCACTTTCATCCCATATGCATTATGAACGTATAATATTATGTAAGTATTTAGTTTACCCTACGTTATATTATGGTAAACTTTGGTACGTTATCTTTGGTATCAGATGATTTCGATGAAAATTGGTAAAGTTGTTACTTATACTCCGGGTCATATTTTAGGATACTTTTTCCCAAGGAAACTGGATGAAAGTTTGTATGGAATATTTTCAAAACATCAACCATCGATTTGCTTCAAATTTTGCAAATAAGGTAAAACATAATTTCCATATACAAAGCTGCGGAAAACAGCTAGTAATATTATAAAAGTATAGAAAACTTATTATCTGCAGGTTAGCACCCATTCGTGAATATAACAGTAACGAGTATTCACTTCACTTTAATGCTATAAAACCACAAATCATCAGACTTTAATTAATTACTATACGACCGTAATAATTACAGTGAATGCTGCTTTTAACAGCTAGTCAATCCCATGAGGGTTTAACTTTATTTCAATTATACATCATTAGTCGCACCTCCAAAATCACGTTTCCCCTTATACATATACATATATATTGCGTGTCTTTAATTAAAGTAATAAAGTCGTTGGATTCGTAGCGGCTTCTATCTATGGTTTTTTTCACATTGTTTAAATATAAAAGCGAAAGAATATACACCCTTGACAACACGAAATTTCTAAAACCACTTGACTTATGAAGATGAAATTTTGGTAAAAAGTTAGTTTATGAGTAGGTGAAGCCAGCTTAGAACTGGTTTTTGTAAATTCATCTCCGAGGGGGTAAAAATAAGGGATGGAAATTTGTACGTGTTTTGAAAATTCCTTCACTATTGTATTTAGGTGGAAGCGCTCATAGCCCTGCGGCTTGTGTCGATCCCAAGTGATCGACAAGGTTAAGCAACAGCGGGCGCGGTCGGTAGTTGGATGGGTGACCGCTAGTGGGAAAAAAATTCTTGAGCGTTTCCGTGCTTCGGAGGGCACGTAAAGCCGTCGGTCCCGGTTGTTATCATATGATAACAGTCGTTAAGCCATGTCGGAGGCCCTCGGGCGGTTTGAAAACTTCCGACACTCGGGTTGGCCACTAACCCCTTCACCAATCCGCACTGGAGCAGCGTGGTGGAGTATGCTCTAGGCCTCCTCAAGAGGAGAGACCCGTGCCCAGTAGTGGGCCATTAATGGGTTGAAGCCATTGTATTTAGGTAAGTAAGACAATTGTACCTCTATAAACTTAACACCTGCTGATAATATCACAAATTCACTGATAAAAATGAACGTTGAGTTCGCATGATCTGCCCACCTTAACATTGTGGCTTTGATGTATAAAGGCTACTTTGTAGTGCCTATAATAGCTCGGTTATTTTCAGCACAATTGCGCTAATTTTAGTAGATGCTAAGGTTTAAACAAACAACTTAGAAAACTTTATGCATATACCGGAGTTGCGAATTCCAACAAAGAAGATTTTAATTAAATAAGTGATAATACCATTTTTAATAAAGTTCAAATTATATTTGCATAATTAAAATTTTACACTTAGAGGACGGGTCACATAATTTGATAGTGCCTTACAAAAATTTGGTTACTTTAATCCTCCATTAACCATATCTTAAACGGATAAATCGATTTATTAAAGTTCTTATTGATAGATTTGTTTAACTAAGGAATCGAATTGAAAATCAATAATTTAATATTAAAATAATCTTTTCTGATAATTACCATCAAAGTAACTAAAAGAAATATCCTTCATGCTCTTATGAGTTAATTATTCCTAGCTATTAATAGCAGCTTACAACAATTTAACAATGTAAGTTTATCCTCACGCTAAGAGCGCATTAGGTCGAGCAAAGAGTAACCTGTAATTTATTAAAAGTAGTGATTAAACGGACCGTGCTATAATGCTATTTGAAAATTCAACCGCAAAAACTTATGAGAGGACTTTTATTGATAAAATCTTTTGAAGTCCTTATTTACTATAGATATACATTGTGAGATTTTGGTGAATAGGAAGGATCAAGCGTCGGATAAAAATATGCTAGAAAATAGCATGCTAGATATTGGTAATGATACTCGTATATGATCATGGTTGAAGTTTATTGATTTCAAACCCTAGTTGAATTATTGCTGTATTTCGACAAATAAAATATAATTATTATTTATTACAATATAGGCTGAAGAATGCTTGCCATGCCACTGTCGACGGTCAAGTGGTCATTGATACAAGGAGGGCGGGAGTTAAGGATGCGGAAGATGAGGATCTACGATCGTAGTATTTGGTTTGTATGAACATTAATTGACAACAAACAAAGATTGTCGCGCAGCATTAATAACATGATAAACATGACTCATTATGGTGCTAAAAATGCTGATGGAAAATATTATAATTATTTAAGACAACAATTTTCAAAATTCGAAAGCAGTGCAACATTAGTAATTTTGAACCAAGCAATTAAAATATGCCGCTTTTTAATTGGATGATAACGACATCTTATGTGCCTGTGTTTTATGTAAACACGGAAACTTCCATGTGTGCGTTCGAGTGGCATGGAGCTTGAAGGCGCCACACAAAAGTAAATGTTCAAGTTTTTCATAGGATTTTATAAAATTATCAGGCATTAATTTGCGAAGATCCATTGTTATTAAGTTAGGATTAGTCTACTTTGCAATAAACCGCGATCATCTTATATGATGAAATATAATTCTTACGTCCCTTATACAAAGTAAAAGTGCATTACATTATATTATATACTATTATAAATTATAAGACATGCATAGTACCTCCCTTCTACTAAACATGCACAACAGTAAATATCTTAAAAGCCTACATACCAACATCAACACGTGTTTCACCCGAAAACAAAGCATTTACGATGGTTAGTCGCAAAGTGCAACTCCTACACTATCGCGGATTTTTGCAAAGCAATACGAGACTAATACTAACTTAATTAAGTACATTTTGTAACTACGGTGTGGAAGCACCACTTAAACTATGAAGTTGGGTCAATAACATATCGTTGTCGTGTCGTCCGACTAACAAGTTCAATGAAGTTGAATAAGAGTTCACTTCCATATATTCGTACATACTAAGCTTCCCAGCTCCTTGGGATCTAACGCAAGTCACTCACTGTATGCGCTCCGTACAGCTTGTCAAGTTCGTGTCTCTCGGAATCCTGGTATTCTGAAGGGATTAACATTCACGCCACCTCCAGGAAAAACATTTTCGCTTCACTGCGCCAGTGCCGGATTTATATTTTTTATAAGAGTAGGCCAATTAATTTTTGCCGCCCCATGTGCCTTTCTAAAATAATAATTTTCCATTCATAGTAAGGAAGGCACTGATTTAGTCATTAAGAAAGTGCGTAAACAAACAAGAATTACAATTTTTGCGACACTTTTTAAAAGCAAAATCATCTATAATATATCATCTTCTGAAATCTGCCGCCCCTAGGACGCTGCCGCCCATAGGCCGTGGCCTATACGGCCTATTGACAAATCCAGGACTGCACTGCGCCACAACTGAAGAAGATATATGCTCACATATTCGTACCTACTTTTTTACATAGTTTTTGGTAATGCTTAAACAATTTTTTTGTTTATTATTTTTAATATTTAGTCTACGCATTGAGATTACTTTTATTATCTAATTGACGCTCATGTCACACAATAGTGTTTTTAAATAAATAAATTCGTCAAAAATTAATATTACGTTACATTAGTTGGGTACCTACTGCACGAAAAGAGAGGCCGAAAGACATCTAACTAAATATATATTTAAAGTAAAAAAAAAATAACCTGTATGTAATAATTTCCCGTAGTATTACGTGTTATTGGATGTAGCACTTAAAGTTCCTTTTGGGAGAACACAGCACGTTGAAAACTTCGGAGAACTTACTCAGCCTGCTTTAAAACTCTGGAAAACTCCCGAACATGTTACAAATCTCCAAGTCGCGTGTTCTTGAATGAAAGTCTTAATTTTCATCTTAAACACTTACTTTTACTATAAAACAATTATTCATGTTATTTCATACAACGCGACTACAAAAATATCGCATATATCCACATTTTGAACGGTTCTTTTTAACTTGCCGTTTGTTTGGGTTAAATCTTACAGGGCTCAGTAGCCCAGCCCTACTTCCATTTATCCTAAGGAATTTTACATATTGCTTTAGCCAAACCTGTGTATAGTATCAGATCATGCTTTTCACGAAAATGCATTCATTAGAACATTGGCTCTAGCCAAGGGTACTCTTTTTTTTGTTTACTAACTATCTATCTACATTGACACTATGGAACCGTGTATATAGTTTTTTAAACTATTTTCTTGTATTTAAGTACCTTACAATTACAATATTTTATTCAACAGCAATAATATCCATCACATTTTATAACACCTGATTCAATTATTTTCGCTTTTCCCTTAAATCGCTATGTTACAAAGTTTCTCAACGTATCAAAGTTAAACAGCCAGTAACGAATGTCATATAAAGGTGTATTTCCTTTCTTAGGAGAACCCGATAATTGTTCCACAGCTTTAATCAGCATTACGACTGATGTTTAATTTGCTATAATATATTATAGTATTATTGAAAAATATTTGGTTGTAATATTGTCAGTGGTTCGACAAAGGAAAGGGGCGGTGTTGTCACTTTCTGAATTATGGGAATTCCTGAACGCTTTCGTTTTCCAGCTTCAGTATTATGGAAGCAATCTGGATCATTACCTCATCATTGACTCACGCTGCAACTCAGAGTCACTAACGGTTATTTAAATCGGTCCTTAGTACAGAATTTGTATGGCGATTCTTTACTTAGTAGCGATTTAACTAACCGTTAGTGACTCTGAGTTGGGACATTAATCATACTTGTCGTGCTTGGGTATCCGAGCAAATTTTCTATATGATGGAATTCGGGTAATAGTGCAAGATTCCTCACACTATATCACTTCATCGTAGCATGTAATACATCTTTAACACGCCCATAACTATTTTATTAGAGCCAATGTCAACCCCCAGGAGAATCCAACGTTCAAACCACTAAGCTATCGCTTATACCCGCTGTTAACCCTTCACACTTACTTAAGATACAGATAATAACAGTTCCAGTTTAAACACTGAACAATCTGTCAAGTTCATTTCCATTGAGTCGTAACTCGTAAATAATAACAAAACATAGATAAAGGCATCAGACCCATGTACCCATGTCAAAGTAATCACTTATCTGACAGCAGTTCTGACAGACAATTTTGTATTTCCACGGGGACCAAACAACAAGTTATCGTGATCCAAGCTCTAAATACATTGTTTTGGTGTTATGTAAGTTATAGCACCTACATTTCAATATCAGCTACGGAATTACACTACATACCTGGCCAATTTTTTCTTCGGTTTAAAAAAAACTATTAATAAAAGTTTAAAAATAAAATTTGCTGGGCTTGGCACTGGCTTTTGAAATGGATTTTAGAATGTACTTGTTATATTTAAATTTTAGTGGGATCAAACTTAAAATTGCGAGGTGATAAAAAATTTATGTCTACTAGTATTGAATGCATTTAGGATGGAGGTAGCAGAATTTATTATAGCAACTACATAATGATATCAATACATAATTATCTTTTGAATAATATCGTATTATACCATTTTTAATAAAGCAGCCATTATCCTTACCTAAGTACGTAAGTTACCTAGTATTAACGTGCCGTTCTACTCGTATTAGTTTTATGATAAGCATTTTTAAATGCCAAATTAAATTAAAGTTTGATGGTTTGACTGCTAAGTCAGCAGAGTGTGTTTGAATGAATCTAGAAATACAAGGTTCGTTGGTTAATTCAGAGTAACAAATTATGACATATTCCGTATTTTTGGCTTCAGTTCCATCAAGCATAAATATAATTATTATTCTGATTTATAGCATTAATAATATAGACAGACAACTATGAATAATACACGAGACAAGTAATAATCTGGCAAGCGCGCTCGTGGAATATGTGATTTTGTTTACTTAGGGTATCACCCAACTTTATCGTCTTGTACTGACACAAAATTTAACAACCAAGGACATTTTATTTTAACCAACAATATAATCAATATTATAACTATGTATTATGTAAATATTATGTATGTGACTTTGTGGTGGGCACTCAATTAACTTCTCATAGGTAACGCTGATGGAATATTATAAAAATATTATTATTAAATATTATAATGTTATCATTTTCACTATTTTTTGATTTTTTCAAAAGTCAGCGCCAATCTTTCCGCTTAAGTATATAATACGAAAACAAATTACTTAGCTAAATTATTTCATCGATAAATTTCAAATACATATTCAGTCATAATGGATATAATATTCAAGGTAAGAAAATGAAGTATTTGTTTATAAATCTTTATCTTACTTAGAATTAAATTATACTCAACATGCCTCATATGTATATTAGGACAGTAGTATTATCATGTCAATTATTATATTCCCGAACCGCTAATTCTTAATTTGATATAAAGCTATATTCACACGATACAGAGTTGATAAATGAGGAAGAACTCGTTGCTGAAATGCTTCATCGACGCCATGACGTGGCCGTTATTTGAGATAACAATAAATGTTTATGTGTTCCATTCATCACTGGTGATGTTGAATCCGTGATTGAGTAGCCATATTAATTTTATCCCGCTCTCTTGGTTTTTTTACCAAATATATATTAATAAGTATGATTAATAAAATATTTACTTTATTTACATTAAAAAATATTTTACTATTTCGAACATCTAAAAAAATCGGCTACAGCGGCCTCACTCCACTCCTGTGCAGTGTGTGTGTGTGTGTTTGTTTATGTGTGTGTATGTGTGTGTGGAAAATAAGGTTGAAGGTAGCTCCTCGCACACAGGTTCGTTTCTAGGGGATCGATCCCAGGTTCGATTCCCGACCAGGGCAGATGTGTGTGATAAATAAATATTTGTACTTGGGTCATGGGTATTTCTAATTTGTGTAGTCCATGCCACCCACAACACAGGGAATCCTGCGGGGGTATGAGTGTGCAAGCGTTTATTTTAATAAAACTTATCCATTGTTTCAGCGCAATCGTTGTGATTAAATTATGAAGATCAAACAATTATATTAAATCTTACGGAATAAAAGCGTGGCACTCATGTGTCATAATTGGATCGCTACGGAGTTCATGCTGAACCAGTGGAGTGCATTGAATTGCACAGCCCTATAGGGCTATAGCCCAGTTGGTAGTGACCCTAGCGAGGGGCCTCGGGTTGATTACTAACTACTCTACCTGTTGTTTCAAGAACCCAGCCGGCCTATTATGAACTCTTAATTCCAGCCATGTTCCAGTGTAAACTTCAAATTCGTATCATAAAAGCGGTCACGTGATACTTTTTAGCCAATCATACGTCGTTCAAAGCCCGATAAATGAATTGCCTGGAACATGAATGGTTTTTTTAAAGTTCATATTAAGGCCACAGGGCCACCAGACTTTACTTATTTTGTGACGGAAAAAATATATACAGTAGAGTAAATTATTGTGTACAGTGAACGTATTACTATCAGTTAATTTAAGCTATAAGCCAATTCTCAGGAATCAGTTGCCAAATGTACGAAAAAATTGAACTCAATTTACTTAATGACTGATTCTTACATAATTATGTTGTAGGGAATATTGTAAACAGTTTGAAATGGATATTCCCATTCATTTTAGAGCCAAGAGAAAAATAATACTCAGATTGTCTTTTTGTAAGCTATTGACGAAACTTAATTAAAAGTAATTTATTTTATTATAAAGTTGCTGAATGTTTTTGAACGGTTTACATAAAAAGCATTATAATGTACGCAACTTGCACATTCATACGTTTTCTTCAAATTTCCAGTAATGATTATTGTTGATTATTGTAGCTTAGTGCATAGCCTTACTGTGTCTGCTGGATTCCCAGTCCCAGGTTGCAGTTACCTAACTGGGTTTCCAGGTCTTGACTATTCGCAATAACTCGTAACTGTTCGTGTAATTGTATGGCCTTGTCAGTTGGATAATCGAAACGCTTTTAGCCCGAGGACTTGTGTCAATCGCAAATGATTGACTGAGTTAAGCAACTGGGAGCTTGGTGAATGGATGTAGACCAGACCATTATACGAAATCATTTCATGAGCACTTCCATGCTTCGGAATGTAAGTTTCAGCGTAGATAGTGAATGAATTACACCTTCAATGAACAGCAAATGATACCAATACTGGAATATGGTAATATTTCGGAAGCATTTTTAATTCCTTTAAATTATTATTCGCTTCAGTGGCTATTACGGTATATTTCAACGAAAATTATTATTGAATGCTTCCCAATATTTCCTACATAATTTGATTAGCTCGACGATAAACCAATGATCATGCAGTAAGCAATGATGAAAACATATTCGTAAATTGATATGAAAATTATTTAACGTATTTTGGACGTAGTTGTAAAGAAGAAATAAGTTTTATTATTAATCAAATTGTACTCGACAAAATCAAGGCTAAGTAGCTTATTCATAACACAAAATAAAATCAGCTGCTGAGTCATCCTGAAGCTTTTTCCAAAGTGTCACAATAACCAGCTTTTTCACCGGACGACCCGACACGACAGCTTTATAATTTAAGTGGTGCCACATTGCAGTTAAAATTTTATTTAATACTAAAACCACAGAAGACATTAAAGTACATAATAGCACACAAAACGTTATGTGTGATAGATTACGAACGCGGTATGTAACTTAAATAACTGCTTAACATCAACGGTCAACGGCAAGAGAGACAAAAGGTTATTCACCCAGAACACTGCAGTTGAATAAACAAAATACAGCCTATCTCTTTCTGATTTGTATATTTGACTAAAACTGAGCGAGAGCGGTAATATATCGAAAGTTATGTCGATCGTCGATAGGCACACAGCACACTTGTCGTGACGTAAAGTAAGATATCGTGGTCATGTCGTCCGATGCTGAAGCCATAGTTCTATCGAATTATACATTTTGTTCGAATTAGTTTTAAAGGAAAGCCGTGTTAGCACGCGATGCCGACCGGCGGCAAACGAACTCGAAGTAACAATTACTCGGTCATGCGAGTCGGCGATCCATCACCCATTCCTGCTGCTGCCCACTCGGTGCCCACTTCGAGCCAATTTCCGGAGCCCTTATCTTCCACCACCTAGAACATTTACCTTGGAAGTTTGTTTAGCGGAATTAATCCTTAATAATTTATGGTAAGCCAAGAAAAATATTGTGTTTACTCTTGGATTTCTAAATCAAATTATGTTGTTTTTGTTTAACATTAAAATTAAGAAATCGTTTCATTGTCATTTTTAGGGTTCCGAAGAAAACAAAAAACGGAACACTTACACGAGTAGGATGTCGTGTGTCTGTCCGCCCTTTACAGATAGATCTGAAAATACTGGACCAAATTAGTTTAAATTTGGTACTCATATAATTTTTTTGGACTCAAAGACGAAGGTATAAAATAAATAACTGAATTTTGAAAAAAAATTAAGGAAATCAGAATTAAAAAAAAATTGTTTTGCCAACCGTATTGTGTAGTATGTGATATGAAAGGCCTTGTTGTGAGGATCTTAAACATATTTTTGTCATTGTTCTACAATGGATAGCCAAAAATTATTATTTTCGAAACTACTGACGTAACACTAACTACTGACAACAGAGAAAAAAATTGAAAAATAACTGTAAATGAACCCTCTCCAAGCGAGTTTAACTCGCACATGTCAAGTTAATTTTTATGATAAGCTTTGATTTGAATTTCGAAATTTTAGATTATTGAAAGTTTTGAAGTGCTGAAAACATTTTCGGCTTTAATATTTACGTAGAAATGTAATGTAATTTCTACGTCACTTCGGAACCTTAAAATAATTCTACAAGGTCCGTAGTTTTCCTTTAGTTTTTCTAAGTCATTACTGCTAAAAATTCAATCCTTATTAGCGATACTATCGACATGGTAATAATAGGTACAAGTGTGTGTGTTTTTTTTAAACTCAACGGGTTCGATTCTTGGTTAGATTTATTGATTTTTTAATCCAATGATGTTGTTTTAGTTTTCTTCAAAATCGGGCCCGATAGTCTCACAACACTTTTCGCTATTACTCATAGTTTCGGATTTAACCATCCATGCCTAATTAAAATATTCACTTTACATACGAGAAATTTATTTTTGCAGATGTAAAGAAAAGCTTGCCATAAATCATTGTTATTTAATTCGTTGCACAAACACGTCTTCGAGTACAGTTTAAGTTCCGTCTACTATGCATAATTCTTTAATAAGCCATTTGATATATGGCGACACCGACCATAATTTCCCTAGGTACGATTTATAGGGAATTTCCATCGTACGACCGGTGGGTCGTTTAATAATTATTTTCTCTTGTTTGCACAAGATTAAGATTGTGCTCTAGTTATGAGTAATATATTGCTAATGGATAGCAGAATGGATTATGGCAAAGCAACACAAATGGATGTTTTGACTTTTTATAATAACTAATGATACTAAGACTTTATGATCGCTTATTTTATAGAAGAAAATGTTTCAGCGGGTTAAAATAAACCTTTTTGAAATGTAGATGTGTAGTTAGATGTGTTTCTTTAGTTATGTAAGAAAGATTTTAACAATTATACGTTTTGATATTACAGCCACATTTATTATTTATTTATTCATTTAACATTTATGTACGTACACACAAGAGTTTACAGGAATTACAGTAGGAACAGGATAAAATGTACAAAAGTGCTGCTTATCTTTAGTGAAACCTCTTCCAGCAGACCTCTGACTACTAAATCTGCACGCATTTATTGTTTTAATAATAGACGTTTATAATGACACAATAAATTTTAAAAATTATGACTTGTCCTATTATGTATATATCCTACTGATATTATAAATGTGATTGTCCTATTCTATCCTACTCATTTTATAAGTGTGAAAGTTTGAATCTTTGTGATTCCATAACGCTAAAACGGCTGAATGGATATGGATAAAACTTGACACACAGATATTTTTTGATCTAACTTACGGATAGGATACTTTTTATCCCAGAAAATAGACCTGTTCCCGAGGAATAAGAAGTAAAATTTGTTGTTTATGAATCTGTGTAGATTCTTTTTTTATATTTTATTATTGGGAATTTTTTCAAAACGATATTTCTTAAATTCAGTGAGGATCAGTTGATGTGTTCTGAAGATAGGGAATGGTAGTGGTAGCGAATAACGGACCCGTGTTTAAAGATATTTGTTGTTGTTATCGTTGACATCGTAAAACCTACTTATCATTGACTAAGGGTCTCATGACGAGTCTTGGAGACCAAATATGTAATTCCTGAACGTATGGAAAATACTAAACAGGACAGGATTAAAATATGTATATTTGTTGGTAGCTGTTGCGTTGGTGGCGATTGTTCAAATTACAAAACCAGAACTTAAATGCGAAGTGACGATATACGACGACTGAATATGACGTGGATGTCTTCAAGAAAAGAGTGAATAGGCTTTTACTAAGTAAGTGGCACTAACTTAGTGCGTTCACCATCCTGAAGCATTAATTTATTTTAAGTAAAAAAAAACTTCTGAAAAAATGGCAATCGTCAAATCAAAACCGTCTTTTTAAATTACTTGTTTATGGTAACGTTGGCATAGCAAAACCAGTACATAGAGAATTGACTAACTAAGGCCCTGATGATGTATCTTAGAGGTCAGATATGTAGCTCCTGAATGAGCGAAAATAATGGAATCATTTTCAAATATATTTGTGGTTGTTATGGATGGTTAAATCATTTTTATAGTAAAACTAATTGAATTTTTCTTATTCACTCACGCTAAAACTTCTAAACGTATTTAGATGAAAGATTCACCGATAAGGGTAATTTTTATAACGGGGATGGACCCGTTCCCTCAGGATAAGGGCATAATATTTAATTATGGAGTTTTTTACAGGTTTATGTATGTGCTGCTAACATAGATTCCTTTATTGTTTTTTATTATTAGTCACACTTTTAGCGGTGCTTTTAGTTTCTCTGAGTACCCAATTCTGAAGTCCACGCAGACGAAGTTGCGGGTAGAAGTTAGTTTATTTATAAACCTTATTAATCTGCATTAAAAGTGAACAACATACTTATGTGTCTCGTATTACTTTTAAAATGTACTTCCAGGAAACGGAAAAGCGTCTGGCGCCTTATCTCGCAAACGTAGAATATTATAAAATGTCGCAATAAAGGAAATAAATAGACAATCGTACGTACTTCTCGCACGCTATTCAAATATAGAGCTTAGAATTAAGGTTTAAAGTAGAGTTTTGTATGTACTGTGATCACGCAAGAGCGAAGCGGTGTTCGCGAGAAATATTATGAAAACAAATTCGCGTTGAGCACGTTCGCTGTGCTGGTAATAACCTGGAAAACAAAGACGCTACTAAAGGTGAAGTGATAGCCCAGTGGTTTGAAAATGGGTTGTCTAGTTTGAATTCGAGTCCGTTGAGTTGGTGATTCAAAAGTTCTGTGAATAAATTATATTTGAAGAGTTCCCTCAATTCCTTATGAATTGAGCATGGGACTAATCAAAAATATTTACATATCCTTTCAAGTATAAAAAAAAAAAAAAAGGGTGCGTGTACTTTTGTACGCGCGTGAGAAGTTATACTTCTTTGACATGAAAAAAAAATCAAAAAACAATATTAAAAAAACTGTTCAAAATACAATATTCAAAAACAGCAATACTAAAAATAAAAATGAAATAATATTTTGAAATAATTTAATTTACGAATCTCTATAGCCAAACTATATGTGTTAAGCGCCATCTGTGATTAATTTTGTAGTATATTCTAATATTACTTTGCTACGTATCGTAATAGTTTTCGTAATAGTATCTTTTTTTTCTGTTTTTACAATTGTAAAAACACCATCTATGTTCTATTACGAGAATTATTACGATACCATGCTGTAAAACCAGTTTTTGTGGGGGGGAGGGAATGAAAGATTTTATTCAGTTGGGTTATTCCCATTTGTCCCCACCTCGTTTGTCACCACTGGTGACAAATGGGAATTTTTTTCCCATTTGTCCCCACTGGTGACAAATGGGAACAAAATCCTTCCCATTTGTCCCCACTGGTGACAAATGGGAATAAAATCCTTCCCATTTGTCCCCACTGGTGACAAATGGGAGGGTTATTCCCATTTGTCCCCACCTCGTTTGTCACCACTGGTGACAAATGGGAATTTTTTTCCCATTTGTCCCCACTGGTGACAAATGGGAATAAAATCCTTCCCATTTGTCCCCACTGGTGACAAATGGGAATAAAATCCTTCCCATTTGTCCCACTTTAAAGACCACCAATAAATTGATACGCCCACAGTAGTGGCGGTGCTAGAGCTTAATATATAGCGATGCGAATGTTTTTTTCGCGAATTATGATATAGTGATTATTTAATGCGGAGAATGCCCATAGCCAGTACTCTTAAAAAAATAATTGTGTCACAATGATTTTTGGACAAAAAATTTAATTAAAATATTTCAAGTATTTTACCCTATTTCCTAAAAAATACTTATTGGGAATAATTTTCTGAAATTAATAAGTAACTTTACTTCCGTTTTACAAAAGAAAACCATTGGGCCATTTATGTTTGGATAAGGGCCAATCAGGAATCTTTTAAGATCCTTCGGGCCAATAGGTAGCATTGATTCGATTATAATTATGATACAACAGTTATAGTATAATATATCCATGACAACAAACTAGATGACGTAAGGGGACTGTCAAATGAATTATTTTTTTTATAGAAAATTATTATAATCAGCCAGGAGTAATAGTGTTCTGTGATTATAATACATTACCACCTTCATGGTGTTTAAGGACTGTCAAATGAATTTGAAACTTAAAAGATCGACATTACATACGCAATCGACTTTAATACGCCCGCATAGAGTCCATATTACTGTGAGTTTACTATAACCTAAATACAAATTAGTTTTGTTTAAAATCTCTTATTTCCTAATATTATCATTGACTAAAGTTAGTATGTATAATTTATTAAGATAACATAATCAAATAAAGGTATTTTTATCAAGACACAAAAATGTTAAAGTCAGTACATTTCTCCATACTAAATGGGCATTCTCCTTTAACTCGGAAAACATAATATATTTTTAACCGACTACAAAAAAGGAGGAGGTTATCAATTCGTCGCGTATGTTTTTTTTTCTTTGTATGTTCATCGATTACTCTAAGACGGTTCTACCGATTTAGATGTTTTAAACAGTATTGAATAGAAAATTGCTTCAAAGAATGGGACCAACTACACGTTACTTAAAACTATATTTTTATTTATTATATTATTATTTTTATCAAATATTAGCGCCTCAAAGTATATAAGCAATGACACAATGTCATATTTCTGAACACTTTTTTACACATTACTCAACGATTAATTAACAATGTTCAGTTGAAGAATAATTTATTTTCCGACAGGCATTTTAACTTTAATACAGATTAAGGAGAGAAAAAGAATGTGCTCCTAGTCCCAAAGACAAGTATCGATTACTACTTACTACTACAGTCCGTTCACAGTTATTTTACCTCTGACAAGCTGTCATTACCTTCCCATTAGATTAGCATTACTTGCTGTCAAGTGACGAGTGTTGTAAAAGTTCCCGATTTATCGGGAGATCTACTGATTTTGGTTATCGTCTCCCGATATCCCGTTTTAGCGACCGTTTCTCCCGATTTTTTGCATTTTCTACCAATGTAATATAATATTGAAAATTAAAATAGAAAATAGTGTTATAAATACAAAAAACAAAAGAAACTGAGTCGCTCAATGAAAATACAGAAGAATTTTGGGCAAACGTAGGTACATATTATAGCATAAAACGTGGTCATGGCTCACGAAATCGTGTTCTAATATTTTTTCCAACTGAATCAATGATAGGTCTATTACACACAAAAAAATTAAAAAATACAAAAAACCCGACTGCGTATAAAACATGTGCGACATATTGAGGATAAGTTTTGTAAAATGGATGGAAGCTTAGGCGCGGAAATTGATAAATTTATTATAGAATTGAAAGACGAGTGTGATACGGAATCTGAGAGCAGTTTTGATGATTCATGTTCGTCCGATAGTGATTATTTATCATTAGGCGTGCGTTTGGATCATTCGTATGCCAACCCAATTTAAAGCAATTCAATTTGTTGTAATTTTAATATAACTACCGAGAATGTGAACTGATTAGTTAGGAGACTGTAAAATAAAACATTATTTTATTTGAACGTGTATCATTTTTACTATCGTTACTTTTGGATCAACCTAGTAAATAATATTTATATACATCAGAAGAAACATGTAATATTTCATGTTAGGGAATCGTACAAACTAAACATTACAACACACAGCTAAGGTTAACCAACTTAATAAATTAATAATGTAGTTTTTATAAGGAAGAATATAAACAAAATTTTGATATTAATAATCGCCAAACAAAAAGAATGTATCAATTAATTACGCCTTCGTTCCGCCAAAGTAAAGTGCAACGATCTTTCATAGGGCTTGGTGTACATTTCTATAATAAAATCCCAAAATTAATACGTGACTTGCCAATAGAATCTACGAGTTTAATGGTTAAAACTAAGTTGGCGGGTGTCTATTATACTATCTACTACTTAAATGGTTTTTACCCAAAACGAATGTCATAAAAAGGTTGTTTATTAAAAGCTATTGCATATTTCAAGAGATTTTATTAGTTATCATTTATATTAATATTTCGTCTAGTTGTGCAGGAGGCGCTATATTTCGTTGGTACCTTGCCCAATCAAGATACCATAACATACTCATTGTAAGTATGGCCACAGCAAACTACTGATCTTCTAAAGATGTATAGGGTACGTTATCCAGTGTTCAGGACTTATTCTGAACCTTTGTCAGTCACAAAACAGGCGATTAAGTAGTCCATATTCATATAGTATTGGTTTGCCAGAAATTGTAGCGAAACTGCGAAAACACATTCACCAAAACACAAGTACGAAATCGAATACAACAGTAAATTAAAATAACTGTGTGCGTGTCGATGAGTTTCAATAGTAAATAGGACTCCAAATAGGTACGCTGAAAATATTTAATAGAAAAATACAAAAAACCACGCTTTAGAAACATGAAAGATCGATGACAAATATGACAGTACAGTGGTGTTATTTATAAATACTATGGTTACCAAAATGACATTATTAGGGATTACATCATCTTTGTTGTCAATCGATTAATCGATGTCAAAATATTCGAAATGTAATTTAATAAAATTAGCGTAAAGATTGAATGGTAATTCTAAATATATTACATAGTTTTAATATGTATGGAATACGAAAACATGTAAGAAATAAATTAATATTATAATTATAATTAACAAATAATACATAAAATATATTATTATATTCCATCAATCGATTATTATGAATCAATTCAATCGATTATAAAATCGTTTGTAATGAGGTAAATACTGTGAAAACTTTTTTGCATACAGAAAAAATACAGAATTGAGCTAACTTCACGATGCAGAATTTAGGTGTCGGTGTGCGCGCGCATCGTAGAAATTCACTCTCATCATTTTTCACCATCGCGCCAAAAGAAGTATAACTTCAATAAAATCGGTTGACAAAATGACCAATAGACAGAGCTCTGAGGCATGAATAAGAAAAAAAACTACACCTTCATAGAGAATGTTCTTTTTCGAAGGTTAAAAAGTCTGAGTATCTGTACTCAGACACCGACTACAGAGACTCAGCTCGTTAGAGAAAGTCGTTGTGTGAATGTGTGACCTACGTGTTGAATTCGTAATAAATATAATAACAACACACTATTAATTAACCCACAACCTTCATCTGCCAAGTCTTCGTTGCAACCCTCCTGCTGGTAGTGACGTGCGGTTTTTTTCAACCCTCCAACGTCCGGGACTCTGACAGATTATAATGAATTAGGGTCGGCTCTGTATTCAAAATTACGTTTTTCCTCAAAACATTTGTTTTAAGTTAATTGATCCAATGTATTCTGCATTACAAAAAATATTATACCAGTGAATTATTTTGGATAATAATGACGATAAAATTAATTCACAGGTATCCTGAATGAAAACCGATGCATACAAAGAGAACCGTGTGCTGAATGAAAACGTTAAGTCATTTCTTTCTTATATTTGCGTGGTGCAGTAAAATATTGCTAATCCATTTGCTACCATAATTATAATAAAAATGGCGTAGTGCCTATAGTGAAAAATAAAACAGGAGACATCTCTGATAGGCCTACCTCTCTAGCTATTATTGTGGTGAAGGCGTTTCATGGTGTGCTTAACACACAACTAAACAGATATGTCAACTTGCACGACAACCAGTTTGGATTTAGACCCCAACTTTCATCTGAAAGTGCCATATTGTTTCCAAATTACTACATCATGGTCGTAGCGCACATATCAACTCGGAAAGGGATCGTCACCGGATTGCCTCGCCGTCAACCTAACGTAAGCTCGGCTACGGCTAGGCGACGCCGCGCTTACGGCTCGCCGGCCGCTGGTTGACGGAATGAATGACAGCAGTTCGCCGACGCAGCGGTAGCCGCGGCGCGGGGCGTGCACGAGGAAACGGAAAGTCGAAGGATAGCGTACGGTGAGACGTAAGCGCGGGTACGGCAAGTCGTCCACGCACCGTACCGCGGTTTGTGAGCTTGTCTCGAGGCGAGGCGATTACGTTACGAATCCGATAAGTGTGCTTTACAGTAGGGAGTTTCATACAAAGAATACTGACATTCAAGAGTTGATACGTTTACGTTCCGTTTACGAGTTGATATGTGTGCTATGACCATCAATCGTAAACTAGCATAAATTAAAAAATTAAAAAAACCCGCTTGCTATCAAAAAAGCTATCATGATATCTTTTTGAAAACCTTATGATGAGCTCTTTAATTTGATGCCCATATTGCATTATTCGATTTATTTTAATTTTTGACACTTCAAAGAATGGCATCTCATAGCCACCATATTTGCTTTTTTTAATTTCACTTATCTACATAAGAACATTTGAGTTACTAAGACGACTCTAACGATGTCTTAATAAATCCATTCAGCGGCTTAGAAAATACGAGGTAAAAAAGAATATTATACACATACAAGATACGCGTGAAAAACATATTCCTTCTTGGCAGTCGGGTACCTGTGTACGCGTGCTTTCTGGACTTTTGGCCTTTTCCAGGCCTTTTCCAGGGTCTTTGACCTGTTCTCTAGAAGAAACTCTAAAATATTCACTTACCGCACGAACTCCTAAACATATTTAAATATTGGTATTCACATTAGGTCAATTACGTCAGGTGGGTGGGCACGATGTCGGAGACGTTAATAATATCCTTACGTCAAGTAAAAAAAAAAGGGTGCGTGTACTTTTGTACGCGCGTGAGAAGTTATACTTCTTTGACATGAAAAAAAAATCAAAAAACAATATTAAAAAAACTGTTCAAAATACAATATTCAAAAACAGCAATACTAAAAATAAAAATGAAATAATATTTTGAAATAATTTAATTTACGAATCTCTATAGCCAAACTATATGTGTTAAGCGCCATCTGTGATTAATTTTGTAGTATATTCTAATATTACTTTGCTACGTATCGTAATAGTTTTCGTAATAGTATCTTTTTTTTCTGTTTTTACAATTGTAAAAACACCATCTATGTTCTATTACGAGAATTATTACGATACCATGCTGTAAAACCAGTTTTTGTGGGGGGGAGGGAATGAAAGATTTTATTCAGTTGGGTTATTCCCATTTGTCCCCACCTCGTTTGTCACCACTGGTGACAAATGGGAATTTTTTTCCCATTTGTCCCCACTGGTGACAAATGGGAACAAAATCCTTCCCATTTGTCCCCACTGGTGACAAATGGGAATAAAATCCTTCCCATTTGTCCCCACTGGTGACAAATGGGAGGGTTATTCCCATTTGTCCCCACCTCGTTTGTCACCACTGGTGACAAATGGGAATTTTTTTCCCATTTGTCCCCACTGGTGACAAATGGGAATAAAATCCTTCCCATTTGTCCCCACTGGTGACAAATGGGAATAAAATCCTTCCCATTTGTCCCACTTTAAAGACCACCAATAAATTGATACGCCCACAGTAGTGGCGGTGCTAGAGCTTAATATATAGCGATGCGAATGTTTTTTTCGCGAATTATGATATAGTGATTATTTAATGCGGAGAATGCCCATAGCCAGTACTCTTAAAAAAATAATTGTGTCACAATGATTTTTGGACAAAAAATTTAATTAAAATATTTCAAGTATTTTACCCTATTTCCTAAAAAATACTTATTGGGAATAATTTTCTGAAATTAATAAGTAACTTTACTTCCGTTTTACAAAAGAAAACCATTGGGCCATTTATGTTTGGATAAGGGCCAATCAGGAATCTTTTAAGATCCTTCGGGCCAATAGGTAGCATTGATTCGATTATAATTATGATACAACAGTTATAGTATAATATATCCATGACAACAAACTAGATGACGTAAGGGGACTGTCAAATGAATTATTTTTTTTATAGAAAATTATTATAATCAGCCAGGAGTAATAGTGTTCTGTGATTATAATACATTACCACCTTCATGGTGTTTAAGGACTGTCAAATGAATTTGAAACTTAAAAGATCGACATTACATACGCAATCGACTTTAATACGCCCGCATAGAGTCCATATTACTGTGAGTTTACTATAACCTAAATACAAATTAGTTTTGTTTAAAATCTCTTATTTCCTAATATTATCATTGACTAAAGTTAGTATGTATAATTTATTAAGATAACATAATCAAATAAAGGTATTTTTATCAAGACACAAAAATGTTAAAGTCAGTACATTTCTCCATACTAAATGGGCATTCTCCTTTAACTCGGAAAACATAATATATTTTTAACCGACTACAAAAAAGGAGGAGGTTATCAATTCGTCGCGTATGTTTTTTTTTCTTTGTATGTTCATCGATTACTCTAAGACGGTTCTACCGATTTAGATGTTTTAAACAGTATTGAATAGAAAATTGCTTCAAAGAATGGGACCAACTACACGTTACTTAAAACTATATTTTTATTTATTATATTATTATTTTTATCAAATATTAGCGCCTCAAAGTATATAAGCAATGACACAATGTCATATTTCTGAACACTTTTTTACACATTACTCAACGATTAATTAACAATGTTCAGTTGAAGAATAATTTATTTTCCGACAGGCATTTTAACTTTAATACAGATTAAGGAGAGAAAAAGAATGTGCTCCTAGTCCCAAAGACAAGTATCGATTACTACTTACTACTACAGTCCGTTCACAGTTATTTTACCTCTGACAAGCTGTCATTACCTTCCCATTAGATTAGCATTACTTGCTGTCAAGTGACGAGTGTTGTAAAAGTTCCCGATTTATCGGGAGATCTACTGATTTTGGTTATCGTCTCCCGATATCCCGTTTTAGCGACCGTTTCTCCCGATTTTTTGCATTTTCTACCAATGTAATATAATATTGAAAATTAAAATAGAAAATAGTGTTATAAATACAAAAAACAAAAGAAACTGAGTCGCTCAATGAAAATACAGAAGAATTTTGGGCAAACGTAGGTACATATTATAGCATAAAACGTGGTCATGGCTCACGAAATCGTGTTCTAATATTTTTTCCAACTGAATCAATGATAGGTCTATTACACACAAAAAAATTAAAAAATACAAAAAACCCGACTGCGTATAAAACATGTGCGACATATTGAGGATAAGTTTTGTAAAATGGATGGAAGCTTAGGCGCGGAAATTGATAAATTTATTATAGAATTGAAAGACGAGTGTGATACGGAATCTGAGAGCAGTTTTGATGATTCATGTTCGTCCGATAGTGATTATTTATCATTAGGCGTGCGTTTGGATCATTCGTATGCCAACCCAATTTAAAGCAATTCAATTTGTTGTAATTTTAATATAACTACCGAGAATGTGAACTGATTAGTTAGGAGACTGTAAAATAAAACATTATTTTATTTGAACGTGTATCATTTTTACTATCGTTACTTTTGGATCAACCTAGTAAATAATATTTATATACATCAGAAGAAACATGTAATATTTCATGTTAGGGAATCGTACAAACTAAACATTACAACACACAGCTAAGGTTAACCAACTTAATAAATTAATAATGTAGTTTTTATAAGGAAGAATATAAACAAAATTTTGATATTAATAATCGCCAAACAAAAAGAATGTATCAATTAATTACGCCTTCGTTCCGCCAAAGTAAAGTGCAACGATCTTTCATAGGGCTTGGTGTACATTTCTATAATAAAATCCCAAAATTAATACGTGACTTGCCAATAGAATCTACGAGTTTAATGGTTAAAACTAAGTTGGCGGGTGTCTATTATACTATCTACTACTTAAATGGTTTTTACCCAAAACGAATGTCATAAAAAGGTTGTTTATTAAAAGCTATTGCATATTTCAAGAGATTTTATTAGTTATCATTTATATTAATATTTCGTCTAGTTGTGCAGGAGGCGCTATATTTCGTTGGTACCTTGCCCAATCAAGATACCATAACATACTCATTGTAAGTATGGCCACAGCAAACTACTGATCTTCTAAAGATGTATAGGGTACGTTATCCAGTGTTCAGGACTTATTCTGAACCTTTGTCAGTCACAAAACAGGCGATTAAGTAGTCCATATTCATATAGTATTGGTTTGCCAGAAATTGTAGCGAAACTGCGAAAACACATTCACCAAAACACAAGTACGAAATCGAATACAACAGTAAATTAAAATAACTGTGTGCGTGTCGATGAGTTTCAATAGTAAATAGGACTCCAAATAGGTACGCTGAAAATATTTAATAGAAAAATACAAAAAACCACGCTTTAGAAACATGAAAGATCGATGACAAATATGACAGTACAGTGGTGTTATTTATAAATACTATGGTTACCAAAATGACATTATTAGGGATTACATCATCTTTGTTGTCAATCGATTAATCGATGTCAAAATATTCGAAATGTAATTTAATAAAATTAGCGTAAAGATTGAATGGTAATTCTAAATATATTACATAGTTTTAATATGTATGGAATACGAAAACATGTAAGAAATAAATTAATATTATAATTATAATTAACAAATAATACATAAAATATATTATTATATTCCATCAATCGATTATTATGAATCAATTCAATCGATTATAAAATCGTTTGTAATGAGGTAAATACTGTGAAAACTTTTTTGCATACAGAAAAAATACAGAATTGAGCTAACTTCACGATGCAGAATTTAGGTGTCGGTGTGCGCGCGCATCGTAGAAATTCACTCTCATCATTTTTCACCATCGCGCCAAAAGAAGTATAACTTCAATAAAAATTCCACATTTAAATTAGGCAACCGTTTACAACAAATGTTTTATTATCATGAACAACAATACCTTAGATTGTAGATTTGTCCAATGTTCTGCTTTGAATACAACGATCGTTTCAATGAAAATGTTTTTGCTGTCAGCAGCGCGACACAACGTTTCCTTGATCGTTAACACGAGTGCAAACTCGCAAAGACAGAGGGTGATAATATCACGTCAACGTGTTATGACGGTCGGAGGGACTATTCTCAGTCACATGTGACAATTATATACATTTATTTAGGAAACGTGATGAAACATCATAATTTGTCAAACATCAATCGAGAAATCGATCGAAATGTAGTAAGCGCGCGCTCTACATTTCCGAACGACCACCACGCTTTACTAATATAGATTTGATTTCACATCAAAAAATTATGTAAATCAAGTACCTACAGAGTGAAATTATCCTGAAGATCTTTATTTTAGTTTCGTTCGTTATTCATTTTCCAAGCAAAGTACATACAAACAGAGCAGAAAAAAATTTCAACTGTAATTTGAATGAAAAGTTTACCTTCGTGTCCATTCTTCCCGCGATAAATATTAGCGTGGTGTTTTCCCGCACGAGTTTGAGAATAGGTCCCGGCACCCTTCGACAGGTGCTCACGAATCGTGAGAATTGCTTGTTTAACATATTTTTTTCTGTCTCTTGTAATAAGTATGTAGGAGCTGTATGGAATTTGTTATATGTACCTGCATGACAAGAGTCATACCTAACGTAAAATTTCTGATAATCATGGATATTACGAATTATTTACGTAAGATACGTAAATACTGAAATTAGTGATAGTGAAAGTATTATAAAAGAAATAAACATTCACGTTCTGTACAGCGGGTCCCGGTGTCTAGATATTAGTTCATAGGTCTAGAGATACAACAAGGTGAACTGTTAAACATAGAAATCTCTATCAAACAATGTCAAATAGTATATTTATTAGTTCATTGTCTGTGACCAACTTATACCGACAACACTAGCAGCTAGACCTATTTGATGCAAGATACAGATTTATATTCAGAATACAACGTCACAATCTTTGACCATCCTCTCGCTGCATTTGTGTTTCCTTTGGGCCACGCTCACCAAATAAGGGTTAGCTGTACCAACCGACATAGGAACAAATTTTTAGTTACAAATTTTAAAACACAGGATTTTGCAGAATTCGTACCCTTTTCCCGCACTATCGTTTTGTTGGAAATTACCTACTTAGTACTTTAAAAATACAGTGTAAGTTTATATCCCACTCTTTTTTATGTAACAGGGACTTTTTTCCCATTTATTGCCTGCGCAGCGAACGTGCTTACCTACACGAATTTGTTTCCATAACATTTCTCGCAAATTCCTGTTACTGTTCAGCGCACACAGCCCTAAACTGTTCACACTATCTGCTGAATTGAACAACAAACAACATTACGTAAACTTAGATATAAACTTGCCTATTTTTTTCATCACCGCAATCCATTCATCATACATAAGTGTCTGATGTCTACTAATACTTCACAAATCTTTGAGAACAATAATAATACGACTATGAAGAATTTGATAATTCTTATGCCTAATTTCTTGCAGATTAACACACGAGTACACACTTTACAGAATTAACTAATTTATAATATGCACAAACCTTGGAAAATTCGTTTTACGTACAGGACTTTAGTCCAGCCATCCATGTGCGAAATACCGATGCTTAATTTTACATTGCAAAAATATTATTTTTATAGGCTAATTATACAACATATTAAACATTTGAAACGGTTAGCCACCTTAATTTACGAACATATAGCAGACAAAACAAACAGTTAGCCGAGTTGTTTGTGAACAACCCTTACCCCTGAACTTCTGTAATCGAAAACAATAACAACTGAAACGATTTGAAACTTGAAACATTCATTGAATAGGAAAGTTTCATCGAATAGCCTTTCGACAACTGGAGCCATAGCAGGTGTGTTGTCCAATGCATAAATATGTAAGTATACGATTTTTTATTTATTTATGATAGTTTAACTGTACAAGTACATCTTCATTTTAAAGTTAATAATAATTAATTTTATTTCATTCACAATATGAATTTGATTCCTTAGTATGAATTATATTATTAGAAATATTTATTTTAAATTCTACTTATAATGTCATTTATATTGTAAGTACATTTTAATACTAATACAAATCGAATGCTTTGGGGAGATATAAGTTCTATTTTCACACATTTTAACAAAAGGTAAAACAGGTAGTTAAATTACAACACAACACTTTAATATAAGTTTCTAAGCAATTTATGATCCATTCTAGGGGAAGTATCGTTAATAGAGCTATCACCACACCGCCATCACAATATTTCACTCAGTGTCGGAAGTAAGACAGGCGGTGGCCATCCACCCCACCTTTAGCTAAAGCAGTCAGATCTTCCATTCAACTAAGAACTGTTTCTGTGAAATGATTCAAGATTAAAACTTTAATGATAAGTTTGAGCTGATTGGTGATGAAACGGTATGAAACTTTCAGTTCAGTCAGTAGGACAAATATATAAACGTACTAGCTTTTGCTCGCGGCTTCGCCCACGGTAGAGTGGTATGGAAACGAATTTTTTAGTAAATTAATTTAGATTTATGGAACCATATTAGATATTAGATGATGCCTGTGGCTTCGCGCGCGTGGATATCGTTTTTTGCAAATTCCACGAGAACCGTGATTCATTCTGGGATAAAAAGTAGCTTATGTGTTAATCCAAGGTATAAGCTATCTCCATTCCAAATTTCAGACAAATTGGTTAAGTAGTTGTGTTGTGATTGAGGAACAAACATCCAAACATCTCCACAAACTTTCACATTTACAATATTAATAGGATATCTGTCCTACCCTACTTGTATCTATGGATTTGAACCACGTCAAACACTTTTTCTATTTATTGAAACCACTAACATGGTTCGTCAACTAAATTCACCTCTGTTCAACAAAATTAAAGTTAAGACATGCTTCTTATTATTATTTTTTATTTAACAATCAACCCGTAAGATATTTTATGTACAGAAATGGATAAATACGAGTAGATCGCTAAATGGAAGTAGAATAATAATAACGCAAAAATGAAATGTTATCCTTAATGTTAGTTTTTTTTTTCTAATTAAATTTATCGCTAACACTGTCATCAATTAATTGGTCAAAGCAGACTCATTCGTGTAATAAACTCTCTATGTGTGTATCAAATACTGCCTAATTTACTCCTATGATCCTACGATAAGACACATGAATAGGGATGTTGACTAATTTTAGGATTCAATTTTATTTTATAGATAGAACCTCAATAATAAGGAAAAAAACTATAATAAAAATAATAATCTCAAATCAAATTTCCCAACAAAAACGTGACGATATCCGATATTCAATACTATTTGTCTACTGAAGTTTGTTGAATTTCCATATAAAATAGGAACAATGACGTCATATTCTCAAAATGGCGTTGGAAGTCACGTGACAGTGACAACGATTTCAACATTTTAAATTAATGACTTTTAACTTATTGTGATTGATTCCGATAAAATAATCATATTTTCGGCCTTTAAATGTTACCACTAATACTACATAAATTTATAATTATATTTATAATTAGTGTCAACATCCCTATTATTTCCAGAAAGCTCCAACGCATGACGTCACTAGCCTATTCGCGAACTGTCACCGTGGACTAACAATTAATTTACGACGACGTCTAATATTATCGTCTTACGACGCAGCAATGAGCAGATGCTTCAGACACCTACTGACGAATTATTTTCTCTGACAGCGACCCCTAATGTGCGTATGGACATGCAAAGTTCTCGGAGTAATATTGTAATATTCGTGTCTTACTCCTAGATATATTGTAATATTTGTGTCTAATTATATTTTTACAATATCTAAAGATATAATGATAATTATCTATACGAGAAATCTGAAATAATCGGGTGAAAAATTAATACAACTAAAGAAGAGGTAATTGCAGTAAATGAATCAAGAATTGTGGATCATTGTGTGCATTTAGATTCTTACAAAGTTTTGATTGTTTTATGTATTAGACGAAAACAAATAATTTAAGAAATAAAGTTTGTGTTGGAAAATTTAAAATTACTTCCAGAGTCACATGTGATCACCATAATTAATGTTAAGCAATTAATGCAAAATTTCTAAGCCTACGTACGGAAAATAAAAAATGAAAATATTTTTTGGAGATTCAGAAACATTATTCTACTTTGAAACATAAAACTATCCAACGATAACGTTTTGATTTAATATTGTAAACTGAATTACGTTTTCTTATCTTACGGAGTTAAAACTTTTCTAAATATTAATTAGTTCCAATGTATCCGATGACAATGTATTTTCCCGAGAAACATTAGGTACCTTATATAATACCTATTACATTAGGTACCTACCTACTCTTTGTATTAACCCCAGTCGAGAGAATAGATACAAAGTTACTTATTTAATGGGCGATGTCCACTAAGATCCATTACAAAGATCCATCGATGAATCCTTGTAAGTAAGATAATTATAAATACACATTTAATTATTATACTTAACTTGTACTTCTCAACTTCCTGGACTAGATACATTAAGCTATGGTATTAAGTTTTTTTAACTGACAACCTAAAATTATCCAACTAAAATTCTAACTAATCATCCAAAAAAAGGTTGTAAGCGTTGTAAGCGCTATTAAATATTTTCTACGTGTAGTTTAGTTTATAAAAACTGTAATAATCCTTGACTTTCTAGATTATTTTCGTGAAGAAAATATTTAATCTTGTATTAGGAAAGCCCTACTAATCCTTGATTACCCCAGGGCAGTATCCATCAGAGCAGGCGCTTATTTTTTATTTATTGGCGCGATGCCGTGACGCCTTGTAATGGGATTTAACTGGATATTCTCATGCGTAAAAACTTAGTCTAGATTAACATCATAATTTTTAAACAAATAGTAGGTACCTAACTGTTCCTATGCTAAAGTAATAACAACCTTCGTGTGTCTCTGTTTGGCCTGGTTTTGGTTAGCTGGTAGAGAATGCATTAAGCATTAAGCTCGCCATTTGTACCGTAATTTTATATTGTGGTCAATAAAGTATAAATAAATAAATAAATAAATAAACCGTGAATTGTTTTTCTATGTGCTACGTCCCTGCCTCTTTTCTAGCAACCATATGGTGACTTTGTCTATTCCCTTTGTCTCTCCATTGGCAACGGCAACCACTATGATGTCTACCATAAAGAAGGTCTGCTCGTTGGTCAGCTATTTCCATAAAAAAATATTTAAGTGCATGCATGATACAATTTATCTGTTTATATAAAAGGAAAAAGTGGTTGACATGTATCAACGTACAGGCCAAACACTTAGGGCTAGAAACTTAAAATTTCGCACACGTATTCCTCTTATGACGTAGGCATCCACTAAGGAAGGATTTTTCAAAATTCAACCTCCAAGAGGGTGAAATAGGGGATAAATATGATAAGCATAATTTCCGCGTGTAAAGCTGCAGGCAACAGTTAGTTTTAATTAGAATATATCAAAGTAACCAAATGTAATTCTATGTCGAAAAAACAAGGTTGATGCTATGATTTTATCAAATATTCATGCTACGAAATCAATGCTCAAAAAGGTAAATAATCTAACTTCAACTGAGTATCCAGTAACTTCATATTTAAATGTCATAATGTGTTCGAAAGCATAAGAAAACTTGCGCATCCTTGCGTGTTTAAACCAAAAGCACCAGCACACATGGGACTAACTATTTTTAAATTAAGAGTCCCAAAAGAAGCAAGGGACAGAAGCACGACCATTAATTGAAAGGCGAGGCGTGTTAGTCCATTTCGCGACCCTAAAAGGGTCGATGTTTTGGTGTCCAACCCATCTGCCGACCGCCTTAATATGCCATTAGATAAAGCTGATGCAGGTGACCATTGTAACCCTTAGACGTGACATATTATATTATAATATATGGATTAGTTTACACAAAATTAGGATCTCGCCTGGCTTCATTTAATGTAAATAGTATTCATAATACTTTAAAAAAATAAAGTAAAACAGCTATTTGAACTCAAACTTCGGATTGTGGTTGGATTGGTCATTGCAATGAGATAAGAGAGAAGAAAGAAGGAATGTATTGGCTCTCAAGTCACTGTACAATTTTTTTAGTTCGCTTATCACAAAGCTCTAGCTTATAAGTTTCGCATGATTATTTTGGCAAACTTTTAATATTAACTATTAATTATAACTTCGCAATCTATTTGAGATGCTAAAAACTTAATGAACTTGCTTCTACAAAGACGCAACGTACAAATTATAATATAATTTTGAGCTAGCTCCCATTCTCCAACTCTCGAAATTCATACTCCGTAATTCGTAATACAAACTATTAGTCATTTGAATATCCTACTTAGAATGTATTGTGAAAACCAGTAATTTAATATTTTTATTTACATGCCATCATGTTTTTCGTCGGAGATTCAGAAACAATCTGGAACATAGCTCCCTTTTCGGACGTCGACGCACGAATAATAATATTCAAATTACAAAAAATCCATGAATTAATTACGAAACTATCATACTACATCGTTCAATCAAATCATATTACATCACAGTTATATAAAATTTAAAATAAAATCAAAGATTTATAATTTTCGAGTACTGGCCGTTTTATAGACGTCTGGTATTCAACCGTTAAGAGTTCGTAGTCGCTTCTCGAAGCAATATGACCGCCTATTAGCGCTATTGGAATAGCCCACTGATCGTTAAAGTAAGTACTAGAAAAAGAATTCCAACGATTAAAGTATTAAAGGAATTCCTTCATGGTAAGAAACTCTCTTGATCTCACGTTACAACCGGAGCTCTGCATAGTGTACCTTACTTGAACTGAAGAATTCTGGAGTGTGCTTTTGTCCAACCAACTGGGACCAACATACAACCGTTTGTTTTTAATGTTATGCGATTTAAAAATGTCATTAGAATCAATCACCGATTGGTGTCTCTCCAACCCTGGGTCATCTGATTCCAACGTTTCTAGCCATTTTTAGTACATCAATTCATGCGGTTAGCTTAGTAGTTCAGAATGTCTCAAAACTAATTTACCGTCTACTCGTCTTACTTTCCTGAATATAATTATTTATGAAGTTACACAAAAACTACGCCATTGACTGTTGTTTAACGAAACAACGAAGTACGATATTAATTACGTTGAAGATAGAATCGCCGCGCTGGTGGCTCAAAGTTACTCGATTGTTTGAAGGTGGAAGTTAGCCGGCTCGTTAATTATAACTGTGTAAGATAAGGGTAATGTGATAAAAAGAAAAAGTTGCGCAATTGTTTCTCGGTTAGATCTGGCAGGCGATTACATTGTTTCTAAGGGCGTGTAAACTTACCCCCGGCGTCTTTGCTTTCTTAAAGATAATCTTGGTCTGGCTCCCACGAGACATCAACAAAGAAAATTGGATGGGTAGTGAGTCAATAGCTTTTAATCTCTATTCTTTTTAACCCCTTATCTGGGTACACGTTAAAATCGCGTACTTTGAGGTTCTATGAAAGGACTGAATAATCTATTAATTAATTAAACATATCTCGAAATTCTTGACGTTTTGACATTTACACGAATTGTGGTTAGTAAAAAAAGAAAATTAAAATCTACAAATATTTTTATCGGGACTAATTCACGTAACGTGAACGATGCGATAATTGTACGGAGGGTGGAATACAGTCGACTGATTTTTAATTACTTAGCTCGCAATCACGTTTTCAAGAGTTTATACAGAAACATACAGTTTGTAAAATATAAGCACGCGACGCGAATCAAACGTTGCGTTATAGAAATGCCAAACATCATTATTAAAGGAATTAGTCATATTTGTGATAAGAACCTCTTACTAGACCTACTAGAAAGCCTTTGCAAGTTGGTGTGTTATTACCAGCCCGGCTAGTGCCGTGTGTAGTTAAGTTTTCAAAGAAATCAGACCTCATACTACAGCTATGAAACAGACAAATTTCTGAACGCACCTATAAATATCTGACAACCAAATGACAATTTGGCAAAAGATATCAAATGTTTCACAGCTAGGAACAATTTGTTTGTTTTTAGTATTTTTCATTACTTATTATTCATATTTTTCACCGTTTACACCTTCCCTGAAGTTTCACAAATATTTCAAGATCAAAATTAGCCAAATCGGTCCAGCTATTCTCAAGTTTTAGCAAGACAAACGAACAGCTATTGATTTTTATATATAGATTATTTAATTTAACTAAATAAAACTTTGTCGTGTTGGGGGACGGCTCCATATTAAAAACCCATCCATCAGTCTTGATAGGTCCACTGCTGGACATAGACGACATTTTTCCGAGACGTGGGCGCCAATAGATTACATTTCTTCCCCAACGGTTATCTTCGAACTGTGTGGCCAGCCTATGGCCACGTCAGCCGGCTAATTCTTTGAGCTATATGGGTTACCTTTGTTCGTCTACGGATCTCCTCATTTTTAATTCGATCACGCAGATAAATACCAAGCATAGCCCTCTCCATAGCCCGCTGCGCTACTCTGAGCTTGTGGATTAGGCCAATAGTGAAGCACCACGTATCGGATCCGTATGTCATCGCTGGCAACACACACTGCTCGAACACCTTCGACTTCAGGTACTGAGGTAGTTTTTTGGACGACAAGATATGACGCAGTTTCCCGAACGCAGCCCATCCGAGTTGGATTCTACGAGTGACTTCTTTCTCGAAGTTGGACTTACCCATCTGGATCAATTGTCCCAGGTAAATGTATTCGTCTACAATTTCGAGAGCAGCGCCGTCAACAACAACCGGTATGGGTGTGACATGGACATTTGACATGATTTTCGTCTTGTCCATGTTCATCTTAAGACCCACCCGTTGTAAGGCGCTGTTCAAGTTTCCGAGCATTGTACCAAGTTCCTCCAGTGAACCCGCCAGGATAACTATAAATCATCGGCATATCGTAGGTGTATGAAGTATTTACTATTTTTATATACCAGTTTTTATCAGAATTAAAATGTTGAATAACTTTATAAAATGACTGATGTAATGAAAACTGGCCAAGTCAAATCTAACCTACTTTAAAATCTCACATATTTAAATAACAGCAATTGTTATAGATATCCAATAAAGCAAAGAAATAGAGTTTAATACTTGTTCACAATGTTATTTTGTTCCTATAAATACATATTTCGATTTTGCATAGAACTTTGCACTCATTTAGATCTCCGTTCTTTTTGCAGCGAAGCCCACAGCCAAGCTTAATTTTTGTATTGAACTTGACTCTCCTTTTTTACATATTTTTTTGGTGGGATATCATTACTTTTTATAAAGAAAACTAGGCAATGCCACGTGCCGCAGACGATAGACCGTTGGCCGGTTGTTTAGCGCATATTACAAGTTTTTTTCTGTGATGGGGACACCACTTATTTTTTGACTTTTTTATTTTTTGATTTTTTCCTACGCTTACACACAATTACCGCGCTGAATTCCAAATTTCATCCTTCTAGGTCATCTGGAAGTAGGTTTGATTTAGGTACATTATGTCAGTCAGTCAGTCAGTGCTAAAATTTACGACTTTTTGACCTTCATATCTTTATAACCGTTTGAGCTAGCTTCATGAAATTTGGGCTTCTATATGTCTTTATGGATGTAATTAAACACACGTAGTTTTATGTGTTCAGGTTTTTGTTATAGAGGTTTTGAGTTATAGAAGGGTCAAAAGTGGCACCAAGTGGTTCATGTAATATTACACTCGGCGCTGGCTAGCCAGTTCCTTTGCTTGAACTTGGCTTGACACGCTGCCGCGTGTCTAGGTTTATTGTATGATTTTTTTACTTTTTACCTAATCAGACTTTTTTGTTTTTTTGAGTCCGGGTTTTTTAAATTTAAGTTTATATAATACGCCAATTTAATAGGTTATGAATATGACAACATATTTAGTCCCAGAGCTCACAAAAATTTTTTATGGCCTAAAATTTTAATTGCATTTTCAAAAACATTTTTTATGAAATCAAGACTCGTTTGATTTTCGGGTAGGTACCAATGAAACATGTTAAATTTGTCTGTACACTCTAAGTTTATCGCAAACATAAATGAAATCTCTGAAGGAAAACACTGAATAACCTAAATATGTACCTAGTGTGTGTTTATCTAAAACTTTTTCATTTTGATTGTAATAAATATACTAAATTAATATAGGTACAAAAACATTCCAGACTTTTATTTCTAAATTGTTCATACTATGCATCCTAAAATTATTATCAACTAAAGGATCAAAATTGTTTAAGCTCGAACTTCAGCCAGGTGTGCGTGAACGATGCACACAGACATAGCTTCGCAATGAATATGACATAACTCTGTCAAATAAATTTTCGGCACGGCCTCTTAAGCAATAAATGCAAAATTTCTAAGTCTACGTACGGAAAATAAAAAATGAAAATATTTTTTGGAGATACAGAAACATTATTCTACTTTGAAACATAAAACTATCCAACGATAACGTTTGGATTTAATATTGTAAACTGAATTACTTTTTCTTATCTTACGGAATTAAAACTTTTCTAAATATTAATTAGTTCCAATGTATCCGATGACAATGTATTTTCCCGAGAAACATTAGGTACCTTATATAATACCTATTACATTAGGTACCTACCTACTCTTTGTATTAACTCCAGTCGAGGGAATAGATACAAAGTTACTTATTTAATGCGCGATGTCCATTAAGATCCATTACAAAGATCCATCAATAAATCCTTGTAAGTAAGATAATTATAAATACACATTTAATTATTATACTTAACTTGTTCTTCTCAATTTCCTGGACGAGATACATTAAGCTAGGGTATTAGTTTTTTAACTGACAACCTAAAATTATCCAACTAAAATTCTAACTAATCAGCCAAAAAAAGGTTGTAAGCGTTGTAAGCGCTATTAAATATTTTCTACGTGTAGTTTAGTTTATAAAAACTGTAATAATCCTTGACTTTCTAGATTATTTTCGTGAAGAAAATATTTAATCTTGTACTCGTATTAGGAAAGCCCTACTAATCCTTGATTACCCCAGGGCAGTATCCATCAGAGCAGGCGCTTATTTTTTATTTATCGGCGCGATGCCGTGACGCCTTGTAATGGGATTTAACTGGATATTCTCATGCGTAAAAACTTAGTCTAGATTAACATCATAATCTTTAAACAACTACTAGATACCTAACTGTTCCTATGCTAAAGTAATAACAACCGTGAATTGTTTTTCTATGAGCTACGTCCCTGCCTCTTTTCTAGCAACCCTATGGTGACTTTGTCTATTCCCTTTGTCTCTCCATTGGCAACGGCAACCACTATGACGTCTACCAAGGTCTGCTCGTTGGTCAGCTATTTCCATAAAAAAATATTTTAAGTGCATGCATGATACAATTTATCTGTTTATATAAAAGGAAAAAGTGATTGACATGTATCAACGTACAGGCCAAACACTTAGGGCTAGAAACTTAAAATTTCGCACACGTATTCCTCTTATGACGTAGGCATCCACTAAGGAAGGATTTTCCAAAATTCAACCCCCAAGAGGGTGAAATAGGGGATAAATATGATAAGCATAATTTCCGCGTGTAAAGCTGCGGGCAACAGTTAGTTTTAAATAGAATATATCAAAGTAACCAAATGTAATTCAATGTCGAAAAAACAAGGTTGATGCTATGATTTTATCAAATATTCATGCTACGGAATCAATGCTCAAAAAGGTAAATAATCTAACTTCAACTGAGTATCCAGTAACTGCATATTTAAATGTCATAATGTGTTCGAAAGCATAAGAAAACTTGCGCATCCTTGCGTGTTTAAACCAAAAGCACCAACACACATGGGACTAACTATTTTTAAATTAAGAGTCCCAAAAGAAGCAAGGGACAGAAGCACGACCATTAATTGAAAGGCGAGGCGTGTTAGTCCATTTTAGCGACCCTAAAAGGGTCGATGTTTTGGTGTCCAACCCATCTGCCGACCGCCTTAATATGCCATTAGATAAAGCTGATGCAGGTGACCATTGTAACCCTTAGACGTGACATATTATATTATAATATATGGATTAGTTTACACAAAATTATGATCTCGCCTGGCTTCATTTAATGTAAATATTATTTATAATACTTTAAAAAAATAAAGTAAAACAGGTATTTGAACTCAAACTTCGGATTGTGGTTGGATTGGTCATTGCAATGAGATAAGAGAGAAGAAAGAAGGAATGTATTGGCTCTCAAGTCACTGTACAATTTTTTTAGTTCGCTTATCACAAAGCTCTAGCTTATTTATTTATTTATTTATATATTTTTGTACACGAAGGAAATCTTACACAAAACAACAATGATAGATAAAATTTGCACAAAGGAACTGCTTATTTCTTTAAGAAATCTCTTCCAGCAGCCCTGAGAGAGGAGATAGTCATTGGATGGTAGACAGAACGTGTACCTATAAATAATCACTAAAAGCTAAACTAGAAATACATATCTTTAATACATTTACATATATGAATAATAAAATTATATATATATATATATTAAAATAAATATATATTTTATACTATATACACAAATAATACAACATACATACTTACAATCTTTTAGTCAATACATTGTGTTAATGAGCATAATACAATAATTAAACAGTTAAGGACAAATAGTGTTCTTTGACACGTTTCTTGAATACAGAGATACTTTGTGAATCACGTATCCGTGGCGGGAGCGAATTCCACAGCCGAACTGCCTGAACGGAAAAGGAACCTGAGTACAAGGAAGTTTTGTGGGGTGGAAATTTCAGCAGTGTTTTAAGATGGGTTCTTCACGGAGCATAAGAGGGACGAGCATAGGAAAAACATTCTCGGAGATAGGATGGATAGGTAGGATTATGAAGGATATTATATAGCAAGCACAATATCCTAGTATCTCGGCGAAAACGAATTGGGAGCCACTTGAGATCCTTGCGAAGGTGAGAAACATGATCAAATTTACGAATTCCGAAAATGAATCGAATACACAAATTTTGCAAGCGCTCAAGTTTGTTAAGTAGCTCCTCTGTGGCATCCAAATAGCAGGCATCAGCATAGTCCACGATAGGTAAGATTAATGTTTGGACAAGAGAAATTTTAGTTTGTAAGGGCAAAAACCATTGAAGGCACTTAAGCGAGTGAAAAGAATGATGAATTTTGCGACTAATTTCACTGACGTGCGAAGACCAAGATAAAGTTGAATTTATGACTAAGCCTAGATTTTTTACACTATCAGTATAAGCTATTACATTACCGTCTAAAGTAATAGGTGCTAGAGAGTTTACATCGAGGTGACCAAGAGAGTATCTGGTACCGATAATAATAGCTTTTGACTTGCTAGGGTTGATGAGAAGTCCGTGTGTCTTAGCCCAATAATTGATGCTATTTATGTCGTTATTTAATACTCTAATGGCATTGTCTATATCCGGTGCAGAAAAGTGGCAATATAATTGTAAATCGTCTGCGTAAAGATGGAAGTTTGAGGTGATTAAAGAAGTGACAGAGTTGATGAATACTGAAAAAAGTAGGGGAGAGAGGACGCCACCCTGAGGCACACCCGCATTTAAATCACACGTATCAGAGAAAGAATCTTCTATGCGAACGCGTTGCGAGCGGCCTCGAAGATATGAGCTGAACCAAGTTAAAGCAGTAGAAGAAACATTTAGGGATTGGAGAATTCCAAGAAGGATATCGAAGTCGACAGAAGAGAAAGCATTACTGAAATCGAGAAGGACTAGAAGTGTTAGTTTTTTATTCTCCATGGCCCATCGTATGTCATCTGTAACTTTTAAAAGGGTAGTGGCTGTGCTGTGGCCAGTACGAAAGCCGGATTGAAAGGAACTTAAGAGGCGATTACATGACAGAAAACAGGAAAATTTGGTGTGGACAACATGTTCAAGAACTTTTGCAAGGAAAGGGAGGATAGAAATGGGACGGAATTGATGCGGAGAAGATGGATTAGGGACTTTTGGGAGTGGAATAATATATGCCAATTTCCAAATTTGAGGAAAAGTGCCAGTCAGGAAAGAATGGTTGAAAATATGAGTTAAAATCGGCAGTATAGATGGAAGGATTAGGACAATCATTTTAGAACATAAGTTGTCACAGCCAATAGAATTGGAAGTGATCGCTAGAACAGATTTTTTTACAGTCTCTTCAGAAACAGGACTAAGTGAAAAGGCAGAGCAGGATGGTTTACTTAAATTTGACAAAGCATGCAGTGTCGTGGATTTAATGCGAGAATCTAAAGTTACTAAAGAAGAGGAAAAGTGTTTATTTAGTTCGCTTAAATCTACGCCACTGCACGTTGTAGAGGGAGATTTACCAATGCCTACAGATTTAAGGAATCTCCAAATTTCAGAAGGGCTACGGTTAACGAGAGAATTGTGGAAGTGACGCCTCTTTGCATCACGACACATGCGGTTACAGCGATTGCGTAGCACCTTAAAGAGCATTAAATTATGGTCAGAGGGGCATCTTTTGTATCTTCTTTTCGCCCTATCCCTACGTGCAAACATATCCTTGATCTCAGTCGTTAACCATGGTGCGGGACTGCGTTTCACTCTCACTCGTCTAAGTGGAGCATGGCGATTAAATATTTCTAGAATACCCGCTGTAAAGTTATTCACTTTGTCATCTATACTTGTGTTGCCAACCACAGATGACCAATCAGCATCATCAGCATCCCGCTTCAATGCCTCCAGGTCAATGCCCTTATAGTTACGAATCAAGATAAATTGTGGCTTAAGTTTAGGAGGACGAATGCGATAAGAGAGGAATACTAGGTCGTGATATGAAAAAGAAGCGGAGATTTGCCCATGGGATATAACGTTATTTATTTTATGAGAAGATACTATCATTAAATCTAAGAGAGAAGGAGTACAGTGAGGAAAATGGTGTGTAGCGTTGAGAGGAAGTAGATGAAGGTTAAAAGATGACAAAAGAGACAAAAGTTTCATGGTGCGCGTATCATTTTTGATGATGCAAGTGTTAAAATCTCCCATTATAATTATATCGTCATAAACAGGACATAGATCAGTGAGGACTTTATCGAGATTGTTAAAATAGTCCACAGTTAGATTAGGACTATAAAACACTGCAAGAAGTACTTTCTTAAAATTAATTGAAAGTTCGATAAACAAGTATTCAGCAGACTCGCTGTATTCGGAAGGTGACATGCAGATGATTTTGTGGGTAATATCCGAACGTAGGTAAATGGCAACACCTCCGCATCCCTTTCCAATTCTATCATTACGAATGAGGCAAAAGCCGGGTAAAGCATACTGGGTTGAAGGAAGCGAAGGCTTAAGGAAGGTCTCAGAAATTAAAAGTGCGTGTAGATGATTACTGCTAAATGTTGCCAGAAGGTCTGAGTAATGCCGTGGAACACTTTGGACATTAATGTGCGCTAGATTTAAGTTATTGGAAAATGAAGCACAAACAGAGGAGATCTGATCATGCAGAGGGCTGTCAGACGATTCGCTGCTCACGCTCACGAAACTACGTTCCGAGGATGAACAAGAAAAAAAACTGTCATCAAAATGTCATCTAGCTTATAAGTTTCGCATGATTATTTTGGCAAACTTTTAATATTAACTATTAATTATAACTTCGCAATCTATTTGAGATGCTAAAAACTTAATGAACTTGCTTCTACAAAGACGCAACGTACAAATTATAATATAATTTTGAGCTAGCTCCCATTCTCCAACTCTCGAAATTCATACTCCTTAATTCGTAATACAAACTATTAGTCATTTGAATATCCTACTTAGAATGTATTGTGAAAACCAGTAATTTATTATTTTTATTTACATGCCATCATGTTTTTCGTCGGAGATTCAGAAACAATCTGGAACATCGCTCCCTTTTCGGACGTCGACGCATAATAATAATATTCAAATTACAAAAAATCCAAAGTAAGTACTAGAACAAGAATTCTAACGATTAAAGTATTAAAGGAATTCCTTCATGGTAAGAAACTCTCTTGATCTCACGTTACAACCGGAGCTCTGCATAGTGTACCTTACTTGAACCGGAGAATTCTGGAGTGTGCTTTTGTCCAACCAACTTTACCGATGTTGGGACCAACATACAACCGTTTGTTTTTAATTTTATGCAATTTGAAAATGTTATTAGAATCAATCACCGATTGGTGTCTCTCCAATCCTGGGTCATCTGATTCCAACGTTTCTAGCCATTTTTAGTACATCAATTCATGCGGTTAGCTTAGTAGTTCAAAATGTCTCAAAACTAATTTACCTTCTACTCGTCTTACTTTCCTGAATATAATTATTTATGAAGTTACACAAAAACTACGCCATTGACTGTTGTTTAACGAAACAACGAAGTACGATATTAATTACGTTGAAGATAGAATCGCCGCGCTGGTGGCTCGAAGTTACTCGATTGTTTGAAGGTGGAAGTTAGCCGGCTCGTTAATTATAACTGTGTAAGATAAGGGTAATGTGATAAAAAGAAAAAGTTGCGCAATTGTTTCTCGGTTAGATCTGGCAGGCGATTACATTGTTTCTAAGGGCGTGTAAACTTACCCCCGGCGTCTTTGCTTTGTTAAAGATAATCTTGGTCTGGCTCCCGCGAGACATCAACAAAGAAAATTGGATGGGTAGTGAGTCAATAGCTTTTAATCTCTATTCTTTTTGACCCCTTATCTGGGTACACGTTAAAATCGCGTACTTTGAGGTTCTATGAAAGGACCGAATAATCTATTAATTAATTAAACATATCTCGAAATTTTTGACGTTTTGACATTTACACGAATTGTGTTTAGTAGAAAAAGAAAATTAAAATCTACAATATTTTTAGCGGGACTAATTCACGTAACGTGAACGATGCGATAATTGTACGGAGGGTGGAATACAGTCGACTGATTTTTAATTACTTAGCTCGCAATCACGTTTTCAAGAGTTTATACAGAAACATACAGTTTGTAAAATATAAGCACGCGACGCGAATCAAGCGCTGCGTTATACAAATGTCAAACATCATTATTAAAGGAATGGGTCATAATTGTGATAAGAACCTCTTACTAGCTGACCTACTAGAAAGCCTTTGCAAGTTGGTGTGTTATTACCAGCCCGGCTAGTGCCAATCTGAAATTCCAGAGAGAATGTGGATCCTCGCATACTTAATGCCCGCCTTCCACTGCGAGCGGAGCGAACTCCGCACGAGCTCAGTTCGACTCGCAACAGTATAGCTGGGCGAAACAGAGTAAACGAATTTCAACCTTCCACTGAGAAAGAGCTAAACTGAAAATTGTCCGTACTGTACTCTCGGCGGTGGAAGCGCTTCTATGAAATTTTGTATTATGAGTCGAACGGAGTTCGTACTGAATCCGCTCTGCTTGCAATGGAAGGCAGGCATAATGGTTGGCAGCGCATCACACATTAAAAACGTATCACTTTAGTAATTACCGATATCAATTGGTAACGATAACCACTTACCATCAAGGGGCTTGTCCGCTTTTGAAAAAGAAAAAGGATTTTCAGCTGTTTACATAAAAAAGAAGTGATGTTGCTGATGATTAAATTTGAATGATATTTGACAGCATTCTGGCCAAATCGGCAAGTCGGCTAGCTTTCTAAAAGAGGCCTAAAACATAGGTTTATTGGCCAAGCCAAGTGTAAAATTTTTCATGCTACCTGAAGGTCTTCAACATTGCTGTTATTTTACGATAAAAACCGGGATAGACAGTTTTACATGCTCTCCAAAACACGAAAACGCTCAAGAAAGTTTTGCCACACATCCAACTACTGACCGCGCCCGCTGCATAACTCGTTGATCACAGGATCGCTACAAGACACCTTGATCGGCACTGGCACCTCTAATTATTATAATAGTCGTACTATAATAATATTATACATGTTAATGTGAATTTTGTGAGGATGTATTCGCACCCTCAGAGGAAACAAAGCATAAGTCGTCTTACGCTGAATTTTAGTTATTAATATGATTGGAAAGAGGTACAAAAGCTGCATATGCTCAATTTTTTTCAAATTTTTGCCATTAATCTTGACGGTTTTGTGCAAAAAATCGTAATGTAAATTCCTTACTTACTTACTTACTTACTTACTACTTACTGAAATTTTAACAGTTTTTTTTGCTCTCCTGTGAAATTGCAATTTTCATCTTATGCCTTTTTTCCATTGAGCGTGCGGTATGTACCTATGTATGTTTTTACTCCTTCCCGCAATAAGTACTGAACGGATTTTCTTGAAATTTACCCCACAGTGGAATAAAATATAGTATACATATCGTCCCGGAAAATACGAGCAAACTGCGGGCAGAGTGCTAGTAAATAATATTTTAACAGAAAATTAGTCATGTAATTTTATCACGATTACACATCATTCAGCATGTGATTGTATGTTCGATTAAAAGCATTAATTAATTTGTCCAACACTTAAACGTAGATATAATTTACCGTGGCACAGTAAATTTAAATATATTACTCTCGAACTGAAGCCTCGATATAATTTATCTGAAAACATCAAATTGTACCTTAGTAATGAAATAAATAATTTAAACAAAATTAACGATACCTACTTGAAATGGAATTAAATTTTGACTCAACATTCGAACTGAAAATTTCAGCTATTTCAGTAAAACGAAGAGCGCAGCATGACATAAATTAAATGAAAATGTACATCACGTACAATCACAAATTTGATGATTTCTAGAAACAAAAAACTATGTTAGAATTAAACACCTGTATCTGTGTATTACAAGTCAAAATATCTATGTATAATTATCTCGTCTTTTTTCGAAGAATTCTTTAATTTATTGATTAAATTTACACAAGCATAAAAGTCTTGCTTTCCCGTATTTTTCAGGCTTTTAGTTAACAGACTGTTTGAGATAAGGATGTGAACGCCCTTATCTAAGAACAACGACGTATAGTAACGTTTACTCGCTAGACCCTGCGCGCCTTATCGAGATGTCTGGTGGCGAATTGATGTGTTTAATAACGGAAACGCTTTAGTCGCAGATCTAAAGCAACTAGATATGCAAATGACAAAGCACATACTCGTATAACACAATCTAGTCGTTGCAGTAGCTCTGAGACAAATGATCTGAGACAAAATCATTATTACTCGTGTTTACTCTGACATTGTATCTATGAACTTTACTCGGTAATTGGACAAGTCTTCACTCGATATTTTAGTATTTTTAGGTTTTAATAGTAATTTAACTTTTGAACATAAATAACGGAAGGGATGCATTTGAAATATTATTTATTTATTTATTTAAACTTTATTATACCAAAAACAATGTGGTACAAAAGGCGGACTTAATGCTAAAAGCATTCTCTGCCAGTCAACCTTTGGGCAGTGGGAGAACAACGAAGGCGGTCAAATAAATACAGACTAAAATATTAATATTATGTTGGAGGAAAATGCTTCAAATTCCTTGGACTGCCTTTCGTACGAACGCATCTATTCTGCGTGAACTAAAAGCTAAGAGTCGACTCTCCGCTCTCTGTCTACGCAGAATACTTGAGTTTTTCGGACACATCGCCAGAAAAGACTGCCAGAACCTAGAGCAACTTATGGTTACTGGCAAAGTTGACGGCAAAGGACCAAAATGCCGCAGTCCAACTAGGTGGACTGACCAAATTCGTACTAGTGTGTACACCAACCTACACGACGCACTACATGCTGCCAAAGACAGGGATAAATGGCGTAAAACTGTCAGGCAGAAAATAATTCCACTCTTAGGGGATCACGACCTTCAGTATTTAGGAAAACGACGCGAGGAGGAAGAACGGAAGGAAGCTAGTTCTACAACATTATTACCGTCTTCTTATTTAACATCTACAGGGCTCAGGTCTTCCCTCACAATGTAAGATGTAAAGGCCTTCACGTTGGCCAAGTAGACAAAAGGATACTTCACGTCCTTTTGAGAATAGACTCCGATCGGAAAGAATCCAAGAACCCAAATATGTTGGTGTCCAATGATTACTCGTACCATAAGATTTAAATAATCATAATAATCATAATGAAAAATTAGCGTACTGTTTGAAGAATTATATGAAGCAACTACAAATCGCGAGTAGTGCTGCCTCGTTGGTCACCGGTGGATCTAGTGTTTTGATGACGGAGGCTGAAAAGAGCCATTTTCATAATGTTTCCGAGTAGGTATCTGGCTTAGCACTTAGAATAAAATGCACTAAGTACAGAATTTTGGATTGTACTCAAAAATTTATGTTACTTGTCTCATCTATCTTTCTGTGACCGATTTAAATCACCAGATAAAACCATTAGCTACAAATGTATAAATGTTCCGCACGATAGTGTGATATCGAAGTACAAGATTCTATATTCGCGATATTCAGACAAGCAGGGAACATTTATTGGAATGCCTGCGGGAACGTTCCAACCGACTGAGCGGTTCTTTAATGTTCCCACCATTGATGCGAACGATCCGACTCCCAATATCACATGTCGTGTTTTAGTCTATAAACAGGCTGGTACATTTGCACGATTAGATTTTTATGGCGATCTACAATCTGTGGGCATATTTATGACTCTGAAACTCTGAAAATACTACGTCAATAAAGATATTTTGGTATGTAAAGGTAAGATTCCGATTTATTGAACACAATATGTTTCAACGTTAGACTCAATCTACTCATTCATTACAAAAGAAAAAAAGCTATGACGATTGCAATAAATATTTAAGTTATTTACATCCATTATAATTTTTTAATTGAAATAAACTATAGTTTTTTTTTTTAATTCAAACAATATTAATAAAACAGATTATATAAATGAAGCCAGAAAAGGTTCCATTAATGTATTCTTGTAATGGATCTAAGTGGACATCACCAATGACATTGGTAAGTGCAGTATAAATTTCCTCAAGTTCAGGAGTCCGAAAGTAGGTATATATTTGTATGTAGAAATTAAGATAACTTGATAATAACGAATTGTTATCAATAAGATAAATCACATTGGAGTGGTTGTGATCTAAATATTACTGTAAAGCTTCTGAACCATTTATGTTTTGTGGACGATCTGGTACTACTTTCAGACACTTGCAAAGATCTACATTGCATGTTAAAACATACTGATAGCGAGTGAAGAAGTAGGACTGGAACCTCTCAAAAACCCAACATACATGTACCGTAAAAATACCCATAACAACAAATAATAAACAGTTAAAATACGTTGACAAGTATGTAGTATATCTACTAAACAACTAAGCTTTAAAAGAAACAGTCATGAAATGGAGATAGAGAGTAGGGTCAAAAATAAGTGGAAAAAGTTCTGAGGTTTGAAATAAGTTTTTAAAAGCAATATTCCTTTAAACTAAAAAAAGGCAATGGACACGTGCCTTCTCTCTTGTCTAATTTACGTTTGTCAAATCTAGAAATTCACTAAAAATACAAAACAAGATTAATATATGACAGAAAAGAATAGAGAGAAGCAGAAGCATGCTAAATATCAAAAGGATCCACAGCGTCCGCCACTCAAATATAAGACAACATACCAAAGCAATAGATGCACTGAGTTACGTTCCTCAGCTTAAATTGAGATGGATTGGCCATGTTGCATGGCTCAAAGACGACCGACAGACTTACAGGTTTACGACCTGGGAGGACGCTGGGAGGACGACATCAGAAAACTAACTGGACGACATTGTATGACATGGGCGAAAGATAGAGACAGATGAAATCTTTGTAAGCCTTTGGTCTTTGGCCTTCACCCGAGAGGGTGCTATGATAACTAATTCACTATGACAAATAATATAATTAATAATTGAGAAATAATTGAATATGACAAATCTATGAATAATCTAACATAAATAAATAATAGTTATAAGGTCAGTCTTTACTTGGAGCTCAAAGTGGACGGTTGTGTTGTGTCCCTACAGTGTTGTGCCTACTTACAGTGATTCTTCTTCTTCTTAGTCGTACACTCCTGGCGGAGTGGTCGTGGTCATGGATAGTCTTTGAGTTTGGCAGCAGCCTTTGCAACACTTCTCCATCTCTCTCTATTCATGGCACTGCGTGTACATTCTGTGAGGGTACACTTTGTGGCTGTTTTAATAATGTCAGTCCACCTTGTGGGCGATCGGCCGCGAGGACGTTGACCCTCTACTCTACCTTGTACCACTAATCGTTCCAGAGAGCTTTCATTGCGGATGATGTGTCCAAACATTTTAAGAATTCGTAATTGCACAGTCGACGAAAGTCTTTGTTTGACGCGAAGCTCTTTCAAAATGGAATTATTAGTGCGACGGTCAGTCCACTTTATCCTCAGCAAGCGCCTCCAGCACCACATCTCCAGGGCGTCAATCTTTTTACGACACTTTTGGTGGATCGTCCATGTTTCAGCTCCGTACTTACAGTGATTATTATAATATAATAATGTTTTTTTCTAAAATCAATAAAATCTAAATACATGTGGTTCGTTGAGCATAACAATAATAACGAATATTATAAGAAAATAATATTCAAGTGGTGGAACCACTAGCCCTGCTCAACTCAGTCCTTTATGCTTTACCCATACATTATACAATGTTAAAATACATCACGCCTTTTTCCTCCAATCTTCTTATTGTGAACTAACGGAATTCATGAGAGCCATTTTTAAGAAAGCAATAACTTAACTCCCTATCTACTCGTATATCTCCACCGAGCTAAGTGATCACGTCTAGGGAACGCCAGAGGCCCTACTCTAGTTGTCGTTTGTATATGTGAAAACTTCGATAACGTGATTTGTGTTTTAGCGATACCGGTATTTTAGGGAGCCGTGATGACGGAAAAATATTATGAAAACTTAATATTGGGGTAAATTACCTTTGAGCCCATACCCCTGATTAGCAAAATACCCACATGTTTAATTTTCAAGGTCACCTTGAAAAAAACAGGATTTTTTGTTTTTTACATTTATTTGGAAAAATATTGACTTTACAGAAAAATGTGTGAAACACTGAGACCCGCAACGCCGGAGCCATAACAGAAAATATGCCATTCAAAGAAGAAATGTCCCTATATACCATATAACGCACCCTTAGAATGAAAGTGACCTAACTCAAAAAACCTGTAATTTCTGTTTTTGCTACATACTGACCTTAAAATGCGTACCCTAAAACCCTGTGATGAAAAAGAGCTTAAATTATGAGTAAAAAAAGGAAAATCTAATAAATCGGTCACTTTAATTGATCGCGCTATTCATCAATGCACGTTGTGTAAAAGTGACCAAATCAGTATTATGTCAGGGGTGCTCACGAGTGACCGTGTTTTATATAGACGGATCTCGAATTGTGCCAGTTTATTGCAAATACTGTGACTGATAAGTGTATTGTATTTTTTAGTTTAAACTGCCTCCTTTTTGAAATAGGTCTGTTTATTACTAAATATTTATTAGATTGTTTTGACCTTTTTTAGTTTGAGTCTCTTTAGTAATAAAATTTTATAAAAGAAGTATGTCACTTATATGAAAAGGTCTATTTATGACCACACATATACGAAAATTTCTTTTTTATTTTATAGTTCAGCCTCTTTATTAGGAAAAATAATAAGAAACAGTAAACATAATTTTGGAATAAGTCTATACTTTATAAAAGTAGTGAACAACATTTTTAGATTTAGGTACGTAGTAACTTAGTTAAAATGTTCGATTTACATGTATTAAGTAGTTAAGTAGATAAATAAATTTTAAGTAAATTAATACTTGTAAACGGACAATTTAGTAGTTAAAATTTAGTACGCAAGTAAACAAGTAACTTAGATTTTTTTCTGTTTTTCAGTTCTTCACCCAATAACAGTAGCCCATCCATCCATACATCCATTAGCCCTTGGAGGTCCACTGCTGGACATATAGGTCTCCCCTAACTTACGTCACTCTGACCGGTCCCGAGCCTTCTGAATCCATCGGATGCCCGCTGTCTTCTTCAGGTCGTTGGTTATTCTGATCGGGGGGCGTAGGACTCCGTTTTTCCAGACGTGGGTGCCATTCAAGGATCTTTCAGTAGTCCATCGTCCAACAAAGACACTAATATTACAGACGGCAATTCTTCTGCACTTAGTAGTAGAAAAAAGAAGAGGAATGTTAAATGCAAAATGGAAACAAACGGCTGCTAAAATTGCAAGAAATAGTGGACAGGCTTATACATCAACTTCTAAATTCAATCGTCAAATTAAAGTGCGCTCCTTGAAACCTCCGTGTTCTCAAAGGTGTAGACTGAATTGTCGAAAAAATGTTAACGAAACTCAAAGACCAATTATATTTAAAAAAAAAATTGGGAGTCAAATAATATTAATATTTAACAATGAGTATGTAAAACATTTTTCTTGCACATTTTGTTAAAAGCAAGAGAGATGTTAAAGGTTTTGTGCAAAAATATCTTAGAGGAAAGTATACCGGACATATAACAGTCGACGCAAATATTATTCAAGAGATAAGGTCATTGTATTTCCCACATCGGATCTCATTATTTGAGAGCGCAAAGTTCACGAGAGTATCATCGGGTCCTTACTAATCGCATTGCACGCAGGCTTGACGACTTCCAGTCTCCCGAACAAGTAGGATTCCAAAAAGTCTACAGTTCTATAGACCACATAAGCAACACACAGCCGGTATTATCTGCCATACAAAAAACCAAGGGGTATAATCTGCCGCTGTGTGTTGCTTATGTGGACTATGAGAAAGCCGTCGATTATATCTGAGACGTGGGTAGTACTAACTACTCTTCAGCGGTACCGGATTCGACTACCGGTATATCGAGGTGTTGAAGTGTTTGTACACATCAGCCACCATGTCCGTCAAAGTACACGACACAGCAACGAACCCTATCCAACTGCAGAGAGGTGTCAGGTAAGGGGATGTCATATCCTCATAACTGTTCACCGTTGCGTTGAAAGACGTGTTCAAGTTGATGGAGTTGAAACGACGTGGCATTTTAACATCAATTGCGAATACATCACACACCTGCGATATGCCAATGATAAAGTCATCCTGGCAGGTTCCCTGCAAGAACTAGGTACAATGCTCGGGGGCTTGAACAGCGCCTCACAACGGTCGGGTTTTAAGATGAACATGGACAAGACGAAAATCATATTGAATGTCCATGTCACACCCGTACCGGTTGTTGTTGACGGAGCTTCTCACGAAGTTGTAGATGAATACATTTACCTAGGAAAAGTGATCCAAATGGGTGATCCAAGTGGTCCAACTTCGAGAAAGAAGTCACTCGTAGAATCCAACTCGGATTCTGCGATCGGGAATCTGCGTCATAATTATCTTGTCGTCTAAAATACTACCTAAGTGCCTAATGTCGAAGGTGTTCGAGCAGTGTGTATTGCCAGTGATGATATGCGGATCCAAGACGTGGAGCTTTACTATTAGCCTAATGCATAAACTCAAAGTCACCCAGCGGGCTATGGAACGAGCTTTGGTCGTCGGTATCTCTCTTCGCGATAGAATTAGAAATGAGGAAATCCTTAGACGAATGAAACTGACCGACATAGCGCGGAGAATAAGCCGGCTGAAGTGGCAATGGGCTGGCCATATAGTTCGAAGGACCGATAACCGTTGGGGAAGAAAGGTCCTCAAATGGAGACTACGCCTCGGAAAAAGGAGCACAGGACGCCCCCCGACCAGGTGGAATGACTACCTAAAGAAGACAATGGGCATCCTCTGGGTTCAGAAGGCTCAGGACCGATCAAAGTGGCGCTTGTTAGGAGAGGCCTATGTCCAGCAGTGGACTTCCAAAGGCTGATGGATGGATGAATGGATGGATGGACTGAAAAAATTTGTTTTATTTTAATAGGTTACTTGATTATTTAGATGTGATTTTATTTTTGTTAACTAAATATTGTAATGCTGATTTACTAGTTAAGAACAGCAATTGTTTATGTGATGATCAGTAACAATACCACCTTATTAATGATAAAACTAAGAGAAAAGATTAAAGCCTGATTTAAGGATTTAAAATAAATTGTGCATTGTATTTTTCATTTTTGATTTTTTATTTACGCCTTTAGATGTATAGTATTTTTAGTTCAAAAATGACTGATTCCCTAAAATACCACTATCATTTGTTGTATCTTCTGTCTTAAATAGGCTTAACTCATAAAAAGTCAAAGAAATAAAGAAATATTTTTGCAATAAAATGACTTAATTTAAAACTATTTTAAATTAATATCAAAATAAATATTTAAAATACATTAAAATTGTGTATAATATTACTAATCACTAGATAAAAGATCAATAAATAAATCTGCAAAAATTCAACGACTTCCAATGAAACACGAGGGAGCTACATTTAAATTTACTCAAAACTACATTTTTTTGAAGACTTTCTTGCTCATTTCCCACAAATTGCAATTTTTGAGTTAGGTCACTTTCATTCTAAGGGTGCGATAAGTATACCAAAATTCAGATCAGTTGGAGGATGGGCTAAAAGGTACTGAACTTACACCCCGAGATACTGCAATTTCTATAGCTTGTGGTTTTTGGGTTGTTGGGTTGGTTGGTAGTAGTTGGTAATACATGAATTCAATTTTACCTTTTTAATGCACGGGCTGCTAAAATTGGACGTTAAAAGCTTCGGATTTTTCTTTTGGAGATGTTTAGGCTTTGTACCACCCGTACATGTTTATTTTTTACTTACCAACAAAGTCTGGCAATGATTTAAGGTTGCAGTGTCTAATCTCCAAGCTTGTTTTCCAGTTTTTCTCACCGGCAATGCATTACTACCACCCCTGCTGTTACTGGATGGCGATGATCACTTACCATTGAGTGGTCTGACTGCTCATAACCTTACAAATCGTATAATATACTGATCGAGGGGTTCATATGGACGGGGAGTGGTATAATATTAGGAACGTCTGGAGGTAAAGTAAATTATTTCTTGAAAAATTTAGTATTTTGAAGTATTTATTTGAGGACCCTGTAGCCTAGTTGATAGCGACTCTGCCTGCGAATCGAGGGGTCCCGGGTTTGATTCCTGGCCGGAGCAGATATTTATGTGAGAGCTAAATATTTGTACTCGGGTCATGATATGTGTTATTATGATGTATTATATGCAATGATCTTAGAAAAAAATCCTATAAGATCGTTGGTTATTATACGTCGTCCATGCCACCCATGACACAGGTAAAAACCTACTACAAGGGTATGCCGTATGAGTGTGTAAGCGTTTCTTATTTTATTTATTTATTGTGTTAGATTATAAATCATTTCATTAATTTAATTTGGTGATTTATAATTTATAAATTAAGTTAATAATGCACAGTATACCTAATGACGTTCTAATTAAAATGGAAGAGAACTAAGAAAAGTAGTAAGCTCGTACCACTACTAATAAAACCTTTCATTTAAATAAAGGTCGAAGTTTAAACGTTCATTTCGACTCGCTTCCTTTATTCCCTATCTTTTACTTTTTTCTTAAAGGATGTTCGGCGAATTGCAAATCTGTTCGCTTCAGTCGGCTTCAAGGGAGCTCGGGGAACTAAGTCAATATTTAATACATATTTCATGGAGACGTTTGCTTTGTAAGAGATCGAGTAGAACAACTTTTCTGTGTTCGTTATACTATTTGTTGAGGTTAGGCCTCTGTTATTATCAGGAATCATAGGAATGTCTAGAATATTCTTTAATGCACCATTGGCACTAAAATTAGGGTATTCCCTTACCATTGAAAGCGATTTTTAGTCGATTAAATAAACCTTTATGTCAATGGTGCCAGGAGCAATGTTTTTTATTCGGACGAGATGATAATGAAGAGTAATGTTTTTTATTCGGACGAGTATCATTGCGAGTTGAAAGTTCTTAGGACATACCTACTATTCAATGTTTTGTGATCAGCTTAATGGACATTAAGGAGACAGGTTCCGATTGCTGCGTAATTTCTATACCTATTCAAACATCGATACGTTCAGACACGCACGACATATAGTTTTCTAAATATAAACTACTAGCTGTTCCTCGTGGTTTCACCCGCGTTAATTTGTGGAAAAAACTAACTCCTAAAATGTATGATGTTATATAGCCTTCCTCAATAAATAGACTATCAAACGCAAAAACAATTTTTCAGTTCGAATCAGTAGTTCTTGATATTAACGCGTTTAACCAAACAACCTATTCAGCTCTATAATATTAGCAGGTATAGATTAAATTCATGTGAATATTCTAGTTACTAAATAAAAAACTGAATACCTACAAAAAAATCAACCTGAACTTTGACACGACTTTCAAATGCGTACATAATTATACAGAAATTAAGAATTCTGGTGAAGATATGCAAAGCCAGTAATCCTACGCCAACAATCCTCAGTGGTTTCGTGCCCGAACGTGGCTATGTGAAAAATTTAATTCATTGCTGGAACATTTATATGCATACCGCAACTGCACTTTATTAAGAATGCAGCCCATCCTACCCGACTCTTAAAATAAAACGGTCAGCTTCATATCCCATTAAATTAAAGAAACCCCGATGAATTACAATAGATACTTTTAATAGGTATCAGTATATTTTGGGGAAAGGGACTGAATACTTCATTCGAAGCCATCCTCCCTTGCTGATCAACCGATAAGGCAAAACTCACCTCTATTCTTGTAGTCTCCCCAACTGTAGGTTTATGAGTTAATTAATCGATTAAAAATTAAAGTGAAAAAGACATTGAATATCTAAAACAAGTTACTTTATTCTCGGGATTTATAAAAAAAGTCATGATTCTTACTTGGTCAGAGATTTGTCAGAAAGCATCTAAACTGTAACTAAATTAAATTGCATAAAAACTTTCATGATAATATTTTGCTCTGCAGTGTACACTCGATCACAAAGAAAAGTATCCCCGTGCTTAAAATAATTTTCTACAATAAACCAAAGCAATGCACTGTTCTATCATACATATTAAATCTTTTTATGGAAATAGCTGGTAAACGAGCTGACGATCCACGATGGTATCTAAATGGCTGTCGTCGCCCATGAACATCAGCAACAACACTAAAGGCATCACGGATGCGTTGTCGACCAAGAAAGGGTGAAGAAAAAGAAAGAAAGAACTGGCTCTCAAGCCTTCAAGCCGGAACACGATGAATCGTTCAAAACAGTGCGTGTAATTTAAAAATTCCGAATAATATGATCTTTAATAAGTTTATAGAATTCTACTAAATCTATATCACACGTCATGATTTTCAATTAATTTCCATTAAATTGTTATAATTTACGTGTGATTTATTTGGTAAAATAAGAGACTAATGTTATGTTTTACAATCTCAAGTTTTACTGTTGTAACCTTTTTTCTTTAGCGGTTGAAGAAAAATAAAATACTGAGTCACTGGTTACAATTTAATGAAAAAAAGATAAAAACGGTAACTGTAAATTTTTATGAAAAACAATTAAACAATAATATGTAGTGCTTAGAATAGACAGAATCGGCTAGGTCGTTGTTTAATGAAAAAAAGATACTAAAGATAACGTTAGACTAGAGTAGGTTCGCACACTGAATTAAATCCCAGCTTTATATAAAAGTGCTACTGCCCTGGCTAGCGTCCGCGACGAACGAAGGAAATATTTAGTGGACCCGTCGAGAAGGTAACCGGCAAGATGAGTGTCCGCCGCAGGTAAGTAGGTACTGTCCTCTTGATGACGTTGCGGCTGGCGGCTCCAGATTCTTCGCTGATTGTCGCGCAGGCAGGTCAATACCAGCTTCCCAAAGATAGTGTACAAAAACCCTGGAACATTATTGTACCAGATATCTTACAATCGGTACGTTCTACAATCCCGACTGCATCACCCGTTCGTAGGTATTTTGCGCACTACTACGCTAAGCCCAGGGAAAGAAGCATAATAGCGATCGAGGTGAGGCAGTCCAGGCAAAATGAACAGATAGCATGATTTTGAAATGATAGAATGGAATGAAAAATATTACAATGAGATGATAATGAAATGTTTTCAAGAATGACTCAACCAAAAGAATGCATGAAATAATAATGAGTGATAAACAAGTACATATTTACAATTACGAACATAATTACAATTTGATACAGAGCGTAAGCCTTTTAGGATTAAAATAATAATCTTACGACACTTACCCAGTTTTGGGGTTACACGCACACACTTTATTTAGTTATTAAGTTTTATATATTTATCAAAACACACACTTCAGGTGGTGCAATATCGAACTGTAGAACAGAATTATTATTATTTAGTTTTAAGACAAAACAAGAAACATAAATTATAGTATTAGCTCGGCCGAATTATCTAGACGTTCTCAAGAATGGCCAACGATCCACCACTCATCTCGTATAACGTCGGTAGGAATAAAAAAATATTAGATCAAAAACACAAGCGCCTGTCTAATCATCATAGCATCATCTACAGATTGACTAATAAGCGTAATAATGAATTTTACCATTTTTGATTTTTTAATTTAAGTTTTATATCATAATTTATTTACTTATATTTTAGTTATTAGAACTCAATAGCGCCTGTTACAAGGGTAACAACCGTTACACTGTGTACTTTTAAATTATCAAATAACCTTATACCATACATAATATTATTATAATAGCAAATAGCGATGTTTCTTGGTGAATTGGTGAGACAATACTGAATTACAGAACGTCCAGTAATACTTTTATTGTAAGATTCAATGCAAAGGTAATTTCATATTAAGGCTCCGTGCCGCGATATCAACAATTTCGGTCAATTTTAATCACTGTTTGCGTGAACAGGATAAAGAGATTCAGCTTTGTTTTTTGTTACTATAAGAGTCTAATTCTTGTTCTTGCTGATAGCGCAGACGAATTTAACATATTATTTATAATAATGGCAAATCACCACTATTTAAAACCCTTCTTTTCCGAAAAGTAACGAGCAAGTGATTTTTGTCTTCGTTTTACAACGAAAATACAAAATATTCCAAACATTAAAAAATATAAATAACATAAGTATACGGTCTATTATTAAGTAGCTTAGCCAGTTTTTTAAATTCCTATCCAAATATGGCAGAAAAAAATTTTGAAATAACGTAATTTCGTTCGAAGTAAGTATTTTTTTCTATTAATTAGAAACACTTTAAGGAAATTCTAAAAAATACACATTAATCTTCAGTTAATCCTTAAATAGAATCAAAATTTTATTTTATGAAAAAATAATGATTTCGTTTGTTAATAACAGTTGTAAACTGAACTATATTATGGACCGCATTAAATATATTAAACCAGTACCGCCGAGGCTATCACCGCGTGTGGACGTATCGCTCTGTACGACGTAACGCTCACGTGTTTTACGTAAAAATATACACAAATTGTACGCCGACTACCACATTTTGATCCAATTATTAAATTAATTATTTTTTATTTTAATAACACCACGAATCATCATGTTTCTATGAATTACAAAATTGGCTGTTTGAAGGGGTGGGGGTGGGGTAGATATAGTAGTATGGTAGTTATAGTAGTTCATATAGTTAGGAAGGAGATGAATATACTGAATTCAGCGAACATACCCGAGTGGGGTATCAAATGAAGAGATTTGTGTAGTACTAAATTGGCTGTTGGGGGGGGGGGGGGGGGTAGTTACGAGGAAGCGGGTGAATTTAATTAATTATCAAAGGGCCATCCCATATATAAATTACGTCACACTAATTTCATGACTTTTTGATCCGTCCCCCATCGTTGTGTGACGTCACATATTATAAATTTTACTCCTAGAAATTATTAAGTTCCATTTTTGTTTTTCAACTTAGTAATTCACTTAGTCGTACTTCAAGTGTTTCAACTTACATTTTTGAAGTGAAAACTTCTTTAGTACGGGGGTGATTTGAAATTCGATGAAACGAAACTGTCCAGTAAAAAGAGACAGACACATAAATTCTAAAGCGAGATAGGAAGCATTGTACAGGGGAGGGGAGGGGGAGGGGAAGGGGGTTGAGTTGAGTTGAGTTGGCTTCGCTGTGGCAAGGTTGCGACGCCGGTTAGACGCCGCAGAGTCCCTGGAGTAGCAACTAAGGGGGCTCCTGAATGCCTGTCTCGAGCAGGGAAATTTTCCTAAGGCGTGGAAAACAGGACGAAAATTGGTCGTGCAAATCCAGCAAACAATAACATTATCGACGTACGTCAAGCCTATTCATGGTACATTTGCATCGTGCGTTGTGCATGGCCTTGACGGGACGTACAGCAAGATGGGCGGTGTATAAAAGGTTTAAGCTCTGAGTCTGAATCAATACATATATGTGATATAGTATACGAATAAAACGTAAAATAATTATCTAACTTTGCATCACTATGATCATTACTAAAAGCTACAATTATCATGTTCCCGAAATTTTATATTCGTCTCATTATCCTGAAAACAAAATTTTTAAATGTTTCACTTCAACCACGTGTGAATTGCACACATTTAGTTTTTTTTTCAATAAAATCAACAAATTAAACCTTATGATCATATAGGTAGTGTTGGAAATATTTTTAAGTATTTCGTTATTAGGTACTTCAAATTTCGTGTTTTAATACTAACCATTATACATATTATTAGATTTTGAAATATGACGTCACGAAATAGTAGCACCCCTCCCACCTCTTGTCACACTACATCGACCCCCCCCCCCTTCCTCCTAACGTGTGACGTAATTAATGGATGGCCCTCAATGGTAAAACACGATTTGTACGTATGTTTCATTTTGAAACAAGAAAATACGTCCTGCCTAAATCTAAGTTTAAAACCCGTAAAATAAAACTTAAATTAAAAATTTAAAAAACCCCCACTCAAAATAAAACAAAAATGTCTGAATATGTAAAAAGTAAAAAGTCATAAAATAAATTTTTAAAAAGTCATAAATAACATGAATATTTCAAATGTACTAGCTGACCCGGCAAACTCTGTACTGCCTAACAACTCACCCCTCTCGAGGTCTCCCTCGAGCCCCATCTCCCTCCTCTTTCCCCTCTCCCTCTCCCTCGACTGTCAGTTATAAAATAAAAAAGTTAGATATGTCGCTGATGTTACATTAGAAAGATAATATAGTCGTTAAGTTTTCAAAGAAATCGGACCTCCTACTACAGCTATGAAATAGACAAATTTCTGAACGCACCTATAAATTTAAGATCTGACAACCAAATGACTATTTGACAAAAGATATCAAATGTTTCACAGCTAGGAACAATTTGTTTGTTTTTAGTATTTTTTATTACTTATAATTTATATTTCTCACCGTTTACACCTTTCCTGAAGTTTCACAAATATTTCAAGATCAAAGCCAAATCGGTCCAGCCATTCTCGAGTTTTAGCGAGACAAACGAACAGCTATTGATTTTTATATATAGATTATATTTAATTTTTCTAAATAAAATTTTGTCGTGTTGGGGGACGGCTCCATATTAAACTCCATCCATCCATCCATCAGCCTTGGTACGTCCACTGCTGGACATGGACCTCCCCTAACTTGCACCACTCTGACCGGTCCTGAGCCTTCTGAATCCAACGGATGCCCGCTGTCTTCTTCAGGTCGTCGGTCCATCTTGTCGGGGGGCGTCCTGTACTCCGTTTTGCGAAACGCGGGCGCCATTCGAGGACCTTTCTTCCCCAACGGTTATCGGTCCTTCGCACTATGTGGCCAGCCCATTGCCACTTCAGCCGGCTAATTCTTTGAGCTATGTCGGTTACCCTTGTTCGTCTACGGATCTCCTCGTTTCTGATGCGATAACGTAGAGAAATACCGAGCATAGCCCTCTCCATAGCCCGCTGTGCCACTCTGAGCTTGTGGATTAGGCCCATAGTGAAGCACCACGTCTCGGATCCGTATGTCATCGCTGGCAACACACACTACTCGAACACCTTCGACTTCAGGCACTGAAATAGTGTTTTGGACGACAAGATATGACGCAATTTCCCGAACGCAGTCCATCCAAGTTGGATTCTACGAGTGACTTCTTTCTTGAAGTTGGACTTACCCATTTGGATCAATTGTCCCAGGTAATTGTCAGGTGTCCCAGGTTGTCCAGGTATTCGTCTACAACTTCGAGAGCAGCGCCGTTAACAACAACTGGTATGGGTGTGACATGGACATTTGACATGTTTTTCGTCTTGGCCTTGTTCATTTTAAGACCCACCCGTTGTGAGGCGCTGTTAAAGTTTCCGAGCATTATACCAAGTTCTTCCAGGGAACCCAGCAGGATAACTATATCATCGGCGTAGGTGTATGATGTATTTACCTACTAACAAAAAATAACCGACTTCAAAGTAACTCAAAAACTACTTGTCAGATCCCGTTCAAATTTAAGTGGGACCACATGGCAAGGACCTGTTTTCGATTAAAAAAAGAATCATCGAAATCGGTTGGCGTGATATTGAGTGATATCATTACTTTTGTAAAGAAAACTAGGCAATGCCGCGCGCCGCCGACGACACACCGTCGCGTTGGTCGGTTGTTTACGCATATTACAAGTTTTTTTATGGGGACAACAGTTACTTTTCAACTTTTCTATTTTTTTGATTTTTTCCTACGCTTACACACAATTACCGAGCTGGATTCCAAATTGCATCCTTCTAGGTCATCTGGAAGTAGCTTAGATTTAGGTACTATATGTCAGTCAGTCAGTCAGAGCTAAAATTTACGAAATTTTGACCTTCATATCGTATAAAGATAGACCGTTTGAGCTAGCTTCATGAAATTTGGGCTTCTGTAATTATATCCTTATGGATATAATTAAACACACGTAGTTTTATGTGTTTACGTTAAAGAAGTTTTGAGTTATAGAAGGGTCGGTCAAGTGGTTCGTGTAATGTTATACAGCATGAAATCGAATCGGACTGAAATATTTCAGGGGGGCACTCATCTCGCGATTCTCAGCCCGAATATGTAAAAAAAAATATGGCCTTAATTTTTAAGCAAATTATCCTTTAAAATACAGTAATCATAGACACCGTGGTCGAGCAAGCATCGACCTTATTTTACGATACATTAATGAATTTCGCAATGCTTTGTATTCGCCGCTATTAACGAAGTTAGGTTTTATGGCACCGCCGCGATCATGCCGCCAAAGGTACCGCCACGCCACATAATACGCCGCGCCGGCGTTTACAAAGGTAAACGCCGCCTTTCGGCTTTTCGTAAAAGCCGCACCGCCCGCACCGCACGCTTCGACGCTGTCCCGCCCCCTGCGTCTTGCCGTGCGAAAGCAATGTACAGTTCTGTTGTACACAAACAGTCGTACCGTTGCGTGTCGTGAGCGCAGCAGTGCGTGCGATATTAATTACTGGTATTGCGATTTATTTATTTGTTAAAGAAGTTGTGTAACAACCGTTTTAGTGTCACACGTCAGTGTGTAGACCAGTGTTTTAAACAACTGTTTATTAAGTTCGTACTGACGGAAGATTTGATAGTGCATCATTAATGATTTATTAGGTATTTTAACAAGTGTGGTGGATGAAATGTTAGACGATGTGCCGTTAATTTATCACAGAAATATGTGTTATCAACACGACGTAGCGCCTGCACACTATCTGGTCCGAGTCTGTGAGTTTTTAAATACCATTTCCAATTTTTAAAGTATGCCAGAAATAATCAATTTTGTATTAAATGTTTGGCTATTTTATGTTAGATATTTGCTTAATAGGTAGATACCTAAATTTTTTGCCTGTCCTAACCCAGGGTTTAAGAATTTAAGGGAAAACGAATCATAGGTCATTCACCTAGATTGCGAGGGCGACGCGCTGCTAGGGCGTCCATACGTTTTGAGATTTTTCGTATTTAGTTTGATATTATTATCTCTGTGATTTATGAGTGTTTTAGTTTATTTCTTTGTTTATTCGGGATCTCATCGCGAGCCAAACATCCCTTAAAAAACTTCCCACGAATTAAAATGCCACCCTGTATATATTACACTTGGCGCTGGCTAGCCAGTTCCTTTGCTTGAACTTGGCTTGATACGCTGCCGCGTGTCTAGATTTATTTTATGTTTTTTTTACTTTTTACCTATTCAGACTTTTTTGTTTTTTTTTGAGTGCGGGTTTTTTAAATTTTTAATTTAAGTTTATTTAATACGCCAATTTAATAGGTTATGAATATGACAACATATTTAGTCCCACAGCTCGGCAAAGATTTTTTATGGCCCAAAATTTAAAATTTTGCATTTTAAAAAACATTTTTTAGAAATCAAGACTCGTTTGATTTTCGGGTGGGTACCAATGAAACATGTTAAATTTGTCTGTACACTCTAAGTTTATCGCAAACATAAATGACATCTCTGATGCAAAACACTGAATAACCTAAATATGTACCTAGTGTGTGTTTATCTAAAACTTTTTCATTTTGATTGTAATAAATATACTAAACTAATATACAAAAACATTCCACACTTTTATTTCTAAACTATTCATACTATGCATCCTAAAATTATTATCAACTAAAGGATCAAAATTGTTTAAGCACGAACTTCAGCCAGGTGTGCGTGAACGATGCACACAGACATAGCTTCGCAATGAATATGACATAACTCTGTCAAATAAATTTTCGGCACGGCCTCTTAATAAAAAAAAACATAAAAAAGATAAACAATTTTGCTGTGTTATCTTTCAAAACTCATTGAATCTGCAAAGTGCAGACCATGGTACATAAATAAAAGTTATTTTATCAACAAGCTTTTAAGCAGAGCATACAAAAAAACAGATATGGTAGCTATTTGTCACCATATCTGTACATTTGCACTTTTATCACTGGAATGATTAAACGCATCTGAGGGAATATTTCATGTAGGCTCCATTTTAATCGAAGCGTTTAAAATGATATGTTCAGAATAATTGCCTGGGCCGTTGCTGTGCAAAGTTAACGAGTGTTATTTAAAATGGCGGGGAAAAAAATGTTCTGCTTTGAAAAATTTACACAAATGACGTAAAAGTCGTATATGTGCGAGTGGACGAGTTATACGTTAATCGTTTGTCTTACTAAAAGCATAAAGCGAGTTAAGAAGAAACGATATTTATGGTGAAAAGTATGCACACTGTGTTTTTGTCATTTGTATAGTTTTGTGTTTTTAAATATTTTTATACATAGGTTTAATTTTATTCGACCAAATAGAGTTAGAGATATTTTTGCTTTAGTAACTGTGATGGGCCGATTGGCTTACTGTTTGCTTTATTTTATTAATTAGGGTAGTGTGTGAAGTGGCACAAAAAAACCTATTTGAATTATTACGCCAGATGTAATTTTATAACCTGTAAAATAAGATGTAATTATATTATTTACCTCACAATATTATAGTGATCACCAATGATTTTTGAATTTATATTTGATAATTTCATTACCATACGTGTATTAAGTATGTTTGTAAGACATATAATAAAATTGTAAGATTGTATAATAAGTATGATTGGATCAATAATTTTAGTAAATTGGATTTTGGGCTCACTATATTATATGCGTCACAAAGATTAGTGCACGAGTTATGAAATCAAACGTTTGTTTTTTTTTGAAGCAAAATTATTCATCTTGTAGTAGAACCGATGCCTCATTCGGTCCGGGGTCCAGCTTTATTAAGGCTCGGCGTCAGTCTGCAATGTGCCGTAATGGCGCCATTTTGCTCAATAGACGCTACTTTTTTTAAATGGTCGGCCGGAGTCGGGCGTAAGTAACCTCGTTAAAATTCCACGCTTTTGACATTAATTTCCAGCAAAGCATGTGTAGCAATATTTAATACTTTTCAAGTTTATGTTCCCCTAATTTTAGGAAGTTTATGGAGTTGTTGTATTAATGCGATTTAAGGCATTTATAAATTCGTCTTAGTGGAGAAATGCAAGATGGTAATTAAATTTGCTGAAGTATTCTACCTGAAATATTATAAAAATGCAAATACAAATTTTAAATTCACATAATACGAGTATTATGTATTTCAAAAAACTATGAAAATTATTAGTTTGAAGAACAAAGTAGGTACAGTTAAAAAAATTGTTCAGTAGAGATAATTTCTCTAATAATAATATAATATTTTAAGTGAATATTGGTATTTATGTGGCATCTTTTTTCATTTATATCCACTCTAGTGGGAAGATAGTTATCAACGTCATATTGGTATCGTAGATATTACTACATGCATAATTACCGTCATTCTGGAGAAACCACTCAAAAAACAAGTTTGAAGGGTTTCAGGCATGTGTTTTGAGCACACACAGACATATTAAGTGTTTGAGTTTCCTCCGGGCGCAGACACGGTGAAGAGTTGGTTCTAGGTGAACAATAGAAAATGCGCAGAACGGTTAAACTTTAACATGGATATAATAAAAAAGGAAAGTTGTAGAAAAATTCATAATCAAATGAATTGTAATATTTATGTATCACAGTTAGTATAAAGGTACTTAAATTACTTGTCAAATAATACTCGACTCTTGGATGGTGTAAACTTTAATATCATATTCATGTGGTTTGTAACTGACTTCAAAAAAGGAGGAGGTTCTCAATTGGCTTGTATTTTTTTAAATTTCTGTTACCTTAAAATCTCGTCATTTACAGATTTCAAAAATTCTGCTTTTATTTGAAAGGATACACTTTCATATTGATCCCAACTCTGTCGATGGGACATAATATTAGAAGTTGAGGCAACTTCTCAAATATTTATTTTTTTCTTTTCGAAGGCTGTTTCTTCTAGTTTGGCTCTTTTGTGGACATTATGTATTTAGATCGTATTTGGTTTTTTTATTTGTGTATTTTGTTGCGTTTTACAGTGTAATCTTTACAACACAAAAATGTCTATATATTATGCAAATGGCCAATAAACTAATAGACTTGCCTGATATAAGTGGCCAGCCAACTTCTAAACATAACATCAATACAACCAATCGAATCGGGTAGGATGTATTTGTAATAAATAGGTACCCATGCGTTAACTTCCAAATTACAACAGTAGATACTGATCTCATTCATCTACGCTGCTTACTTGATGTATCGCCTAATAATCGCTCCTAATCTTATATATTCTCAATCCCGCGAACTACTCGCTCAGTGAGTTATGGGGAAACATAACACTAAATCTAAATTTCGACAGAAGTGCGGGGAATAAATCCATGAGATGCTATGCGTGACTCGCGTGTGGGGCCTTATGTACAATTTATTGTGAGGGGAAGCAGGAATACCATAGACCAAAAATAATGATAGAAATGATAGACTTACTTAAGGTTTTTTTAATGGAAATAGATGATAAATATACAGGCCAACTGATGGTAACTGATAAGTGATCGCATCGAACACTTTTATTTTTGACACCACGATCGAAACATGTAAAAATATTTGTCGGTTGATTTTAAAAGGAGGGTGATAGCTAATTTGGTGAAAAAACCCTGTGCAGTCATGAATGGTAAAGAGCTGCCTATTTCCGACAGTAAAACCACACCAGAACATAGCCTAGCCTTTGTTCAACAGAATGCACAACAAATACAAAACACTTACCATCAGGTGGGATTGTGGTCAAGCATTAACTTATTTGTGTAAAAAAAAAAATAATAACAGAAGGTTGACTTTTACTCGAAGATAAATGAATCTCCTTAGGCACTGTGCCTAAACAATCTTATGACACGTTTTCTGATTAGTTGTCTTTCCCGTTACTACTAAACTTAATACTAAACTTAATGCCGTATGTCATGCTTCACACTTCTTCACCCGGACCTTACACCTGAAAATTAAGCTCAAGTAAAAATCTGTAGGACATTTCTATTCCATATTATGTTCAGTAGAAAAAACTGCCGCTCCACTGGGCAGCGTCCAACAAACCGCATTTCGTTAATATATTGCACAAATTATTCATATTTGGTTGTGAAATATTTGATTCACATTTTGGGATCACATACGCGCATAAACATGAGTATGAGCAATATTAAATGAATGGCAATCGGAAGTAATTATAGCTGGGAAAGTTGAGTGTACGTTACGCTACGAAATTCAGGGCTTTTAGTTTGACTAAAAGACAGATGAAGAGATTCAGTAAATTGGTATAGAAAATGAAATTGTTGTTGCATTTTTTACCTACAAAATGAAACTTTATTAGAACCATTATATCAATAAATCAATTAATCACCATATCTGATGCCTTGTAAACATACAACATTAAATAAAAATACAATTACATATTATCATCTGACTATAAATTCATAACTTTACTATTACACGGATACTCACGATATTTATTTTATATACCGATATTTCGACCCAGTTGAATGGATCGTGGTTACGGCTGAGTTCATAGTTTTCAGAAATAGTCACTGAATACTAGCCTCCAATACCTTTAACTAATATCATAATTGCTTGCTTATGATTGAAGCAAACTGTGTAAGTCTAGTCTCTTTCTGTTGCTTTTTACATAAATTAAACTATATAATTACGTCTCTGCTTGCCAAGTAGGACTTGGGGGATACACGCTTAACGGCCAAATTCACTAACGAGTTGGCTTGGTCGCTCTTAGATAGCGTCTGAGAGACGCGACGTTGTCATGCCAAAACTGGCTTAGAAGCTTCTTTGCATGCAAATAAGGTCGTACACCATAGATTTAGTGTACACAAAGAAGATTGGAAGTTCAAAAGAAAGAGATAATGTTATGTTATATGTAGGTATTACGTATGATACAGCAAGACACATACATTTGTTAAAACTGTGTAGGTACACGTTCTTTTACGTTTTTTCATAAATTAAAACTATTTGCTCGGTAGATTAATTAGCCTTATAGAAAATTTCATTGTTTACTCCAAAATAAGAGATGTTACTATAAATAATAATAATAATAATAAATCTTTATTTCAGGCATCGAGGCCCATAACATAAATACCTTACAGACTAACACACATACAAAAATATAGACTTAAAAACTAATTCACTTATTCGCGAAGTGAGACGCGCTTCCGGTGACTCCCGGTGGTCGTCGTCGTCCACGGAACTTTCGGAAGACGACCCCCTTTGGCCACAGCTCCTCCTTCAGGAAATCCGACAGGAGCTCGGTTGGAACACGCACAACAAACGAGTTAAAGTTGACTGCGTTGCGCGATTCCAACTTCTCAACCAGCGCCCAGCACTTAAAAATGATAATGATAATGATAATGAAATAAAAAGAAATGCTAAATTCGGGAACGTATTCTACTTATGTAACTACTAGTATTTATAAGCTTATTACCACAAACATTATAACCAATATCCACTAATGATTATGGTTGTTTAATTTGAATCGTTCGTAGTGATCATGAAAATTGAAATCTGGAGAAACTATTAAGGAAGAGATTTTCGCTTATAGTCGGTAACACCTGCAAACGAACTCATTAGCAAGCGAACTTCAAATTGTCGTCGATTAAAATTACTAGGGAACGAGCAGCGTAATTGTTCTTAATAATTATTATATCGTAATTGCTAGCTCTGCAATTATTGGAAATCGTTAACGCAATTAATATTAATGAATTATTGATTTTACCTGACAAGCTTAGTTATTCCTAATTTATAACAGTAACATATTATAATGTTACTGTAAAAGCCTAAATCACGATAGACCTTAACTTATTTTCCAGTAAAACTTAAGATTTACCAACTTTTAGTACAAGTTTGAAGTGATCTGTGATTATTGTTCATTTCGAACTTTTACGAAGATTAACCAATAATATATGGGCTTTTACAGTAACATATATAAAACACAAAAATGTTTGTACGGATGCAGATGTCCTTTATAGACTCTGAAACCATCCAACCGATATGCCTCAAAATGGTTTCATTTGAAAGGCAATAATCCAAAGGTGGTTTGATAGGACTACAACAATGCATTAGGCACATTCGTTCCATTGATAAAGTCGATTTTCCACTTTTCCCAAACAACAATTTGAAGATAATATGTAAATATGGCGCATCAACGTAAACGTCAACATAAACACACTGATCTGTCATTCTCACCAGAAACATTTTTAGCGTAGTGGAACACGCCGGGTATCCACTAGTATTGTAGTAATACCATATTAAAAAAACGATCTTATAAAGTAGTTGTCACCGGACTGCACTGAATATCTTAAGTAGTTAGCTGTAAATTTTTTCTTTTTTTTATTTTTAAATTTTCTTTAATTGTGTATTTATGTCTACCTCGCATTTCTCTCCGTCACACTGAGTTGGTTGGTAGAGAATGCCAATAGGCATTAAGTCCGCCCTTTGTCAAACCTAGTCTAAGGTTCATACAATAAATAAATAAATAAATAAATATCAGTTTCAATGTTGTTGCCTACGATTACTTTTAAGATAAAGTAAAGACATGGCATCAGTGCTTACGAAAGCCAAAATAACTGTTATTTTAAGACCTTCACTGGAAACTATAAAAAAAGATACTACTTTTTTAGGTGACGCCTAATTTTGGTAGTAAAATTGTACTGCTCAGCGGCCTCCATAAATAGGAACTAATATTGTAGCTCTGTTATTCCATAAGCATTTTTTGTTAGATCAACATTCAAATATGCGATAACCCTAACTATCAAACTTTATATTCATTTAGAAGTTCATTTTCTTTTCCTCGGTACCTTTTGTACACAATTTTCATAAAACCCACGGGCCGCCATATTCCAAACGACCTCTAAAAAGAAAAGATAGTGCTTACGGTTCGTTGATTTCTATCTAGTTGTTGGATAAATTCTCTTTAGTAGCCCCAGGGAACCATCTGTACCGATTTTTTCATTACTTTCTGTGTCAACGCGAAACTCTTTCATTTCAGTTAGGGATCGCTTGCTAAAATTGCATGTAATGAAAGAAGTAAGATTTACAAGCCGTATATTAATAATAATAATAATAATAAAACTTTATTTGCATTTTAAAAACATGATTACAATAAACAAATGATAACGATGATCCTGCGATAGTTTAAAACTGTGTTGCAGTGATCAACGCCCTCCAGTAACACTGAGTTCCACAATATTTCAAAGATTTTAATATGCACAAGTTAGTACAATAAATGTTAGGGATGAATGAGTGCGTTAGTGATTTGTGTGTGTGTGTGTGTGTGTGTGCGTGTGTGTGCGTGTGTGTGCGTGTGTGTGTGTGTGTGTGTGTGTGTGTGTGTGTGTGTGTGTAAATGATTTGTTTAACTAAAAAGACTTTACAAGTTCTTCCGTTTCATCATAAGAGAGAGTTAAAAGCCATTTTAGACATTTGTTTTTACATATGTTAGACGTAAGCGGATAAATATCAAGGCATTTATTGATTTTGTTATAGAGTGAACTACCTAAATAACAATAGTGACGTTTTGCTATGGCTGTGCGCCAGCGTTTAGTTGAACACACCATATGAGCTCGGGTTTTGCGTTTTATATGGACTATATCTGGTCTAAAGGATAGCTCGGAGTGCTTGCGTAAAACTGTTTGTAGAATAAATAATTGGCGAACAGTAAGTAACTTACAATGCGAGTACAATTTAGAGGTAGGATAAAGAATAGGTTTTTTAAGCATAACTTTTAGGATGGCTCTTTGTGCTCTCTCAATCCGTAACATTGTCGTTTTAGGGGCACCACCCCAGCAAGTTATGCAATAAGATAGTATGGATTGTGCAAGTGCATAATAAACTATTTTTAGGCATTCAAAATCAACCACATTCCTAATATTTTTGAACACAAACATGAGTTTTCGTGTGCGCGTAGAAACAGACTCAATATGCTGTTTCCATGATAAAGAACTATCTAAAAGTATGCCAAGGTATTTGATACAGGAAGTTCTTTCGAGAGCCGGACACGCGCATGCAGAATCTAAGTCACTACATCTATGGGCGCGAACTGTAAATGTAGTAGGGGGTTCGAGAGAAGTGTTTGGGGCAAAAGTTACATACTTTGTTTTGTTAGTATTTAAACTGAGAAGGTTCCAATTCAACCATTTTGTAACTACTTTCATAGAAAATTCAGAATGTGCACAAACTTCATCCCAATTTTTGCCACTTATTATAAGAGCTGTATCATCGGCGTAACTGATAATATTACAATTTGGAAGACGCAGCGAACACAGATCATTCATGTAGATAAGAAAGAGGGTAGGTCCAAGGACACTACCTTGAGGGACTCCTGATGTTACCGATTCTATAGTACTAGTAAGATTTCCAATAACTACCGATTGCGTACGATTAGAAAGGTAGCTCTTAAACATTTCCAAAGCAAGACCTCTTATACCTATTTGCTCGAGCTTATCTAGTAACTTTGGGACAGAAACAGTATCAAAGGCTTTAGAAAGGTCCAAGAATATACCTAAGGTTTTTAATGAGTTATTGAAGTTTTGAACAATTTTGTCAGTCAGTGTCAAAACAGCATCCTCCGTTGATTTACCTGCCCTGAAACCAAATTGATTTTGCGAAAGGATATTGTTTTCGGTCAGATAGTTAATTAGTCTTTTATTCAAAATCTTCTCAAAAATCTTTGATAAAGTTGAAAGCACAGATATTGGTCTGTAATTAGTAACACTGCTTCTGTCTCCGTTTTTATAAATAGGATGAACTAATGCCTTTTTGAAAGCTTGTGGGAAAATACCAAGGGCTAGACAGAGGTTAAATAGATGGGTGAGAATTGGGACCAAGATATGAGAGGCAGCTTTAATTACATTTTTCATTAAATTACATATTTCATGAATATTGTTTGAATGACACTTGACTGTGCGCAAATGGAGATACTTTTGCTTTAATTGGCTATTAATAAGCGCGGGTTTCTGCTGTTGAGCCTAGAGCATATTCCAAAGCTGCTCCACTGCGGATTGGTGGAGAATCGGTGGCGAATTGGTAGTTTGCTTTCTAATCCTTATACCTAACACTTAGCAGTGATAGCCTTGCGTTTAGAACGTTAATCTCTTGATCGAAGTGGTTCGAGTTCAAGTCCTGGCACTCACCTCTAATTTTAAAAATGTTATGTACGTATAGAAGTTAATTATCACTTGCTTCGGGGAAGGAAAAATATCACGAGGAAACCTGCATACCTGAGAGTTCTCCATAATGTTCTCAAAAGTGTGTGAAGTCTACCAATCCGTATTTGACCAGTGTTGCAAACCATGGCCTTTAACCCTTCACATTGTGAGAGAAGGTCCCGAGCCCAGCAGTGAGACATTTATGGGTTGTTACTTTAACTTTTTTTACACCTAATCCTGAGATTAAGCGACCGAAATGGTTATTGTTATAAAAAGTTACTGAAACTAGAGCATTTTTCACAACATTTATTCATTAGATGAAAGGGCTCGTTCTTAAACTAAATGTGCACAGTACCGTAGATATTAGCTGTCATGATGCCACACAAGGATGGATGGAAGTTCAAGGATGGATCCTTAGAATCCCAAATATACTGCAAGCTCTGCAAAGGTAGTCGTTTAAAACTTAGAAAAAATTCATAACCAGTAGCGCATTTCACATGACAAAGCGTAATGACTGCTAGGAGACAATCACGCATCCAACAAAAGAGTCAGTAAGTGTCAGCTAAGTGCACTATTTATACAGAGGCGTTCATTGTCCTGACGAGCGTTGATGGCGCTGTCTACTTAGCTCGTTACCGAGTTCATCGCCTTGATATTTTTATATTTTGTCCGTTTTCCATTGTCCATTTTGTCCATTAGCGAAAATTTACTGTACAAGCCTTGTTAAAGACGGTGATTTAAAATCACAGATCATTCATTTTTATAGATTTCATTTGGCTAAATGAATATGTAAATACAATGCGAAAAATGAACCCATTGGACATACGAAAAATTTAATCATCAATGAAGAATTGATAAAGCGTTTGTTGACGTTAACATATAAAAATATTTCTATTTGCGTCAAAAAGAAAATTGAAAAACTTGATCAATGGGTGCTTTACGAACTCGATACTTAAATATCGTCAGCGCGACGTACGGCGGTTTCCCTGCTTTGCGCTCCTCAACAGGCACAAAAACGAGGTTATTTTGAACCACATATTTACCTGTGACATTTTTGTTTGGCAATTGCAAGCTCAGCAAGTTAGTTAGTTACTGTACATAACTAATGCCAACGAAAATTACCCTAGAAAAGTAATGATCACTATTTGGTGGTCTAGTGCAGATGTGATTTATCACAGCTTCTTAACAAACGGTATGGGTATTACTACACCAATGATTGAGAAGCTCAATCAATCAGCTTCAAACAGCTTTGGTCATTCGCTCATCCCTACTGCTCCAGCCCGACATCGCGCGACCCTATACTACACAACAGACAGTCTTCAAACAACAAGATCTGAGATGGGAAACCTTCTGTCAACTACAGTATTCACCAAACGTTGTGCGTAAAGACTTATACTTTTCCAAAATTTGGACTACTTTTTGTATCAAAATTTTATAGATCCCGAAGCGCCATTATATCGGATTGCTAGTAAAATTACATCATCCTTCCTTTCTTCATCCTTTTGTTGCTTATAAGCCACAACACCAAGCAATCACTCTAAAATCCAGCACAGAGAAGATGCGATAAAAGCACTAATAAAACAAACTATACGCACAAGTACAGCTATAAGTGAATATAACACTTCACGTATTGTCCCCCAGACTACAATATAAGCAACGACAGTGTCACATTGTCACGGCACCCGCGGAGGCGCTAATGGCTTAGCTCATTACAAGGTTCACTATCGCATTCTACAGTAAAATATAATTAAAACAGCCCTGTCTTACGGAATCGCCGTGTCCTTGCTACATCCGAAAATTCTCTTTATATACTGTATAAAGTTTATTTCCACGATTTTAAGTTAATTGTACGGAAAATTGGAAACTATTTATTGGGTTAACTTCGTTAATTAAATTCTGCTGTGACATTTTGCTAAGGGAAGTCAATCTTTAGTGGTTTATCCTTAAAATATGCGTTGTATTTTCAATAAACTAATCAATCAAGTTCTTTGAAATCATGTTTTGTTTTTTCGTTTGCATATTTAACATTTAAATCTCATTCAATACTACACGTACTAACTTTACACACGTTGCCATCAACAACACAGTGCAAACTAAAGTTGAAGGCAGGGACTCCAACCATATTTGTACTTATAAATAATGGGAAATAAAGAAAGAAAGTAATTTGTTTTCTTAAGCGGAAAAATTGGCCTCTAGAAAAATGACGTGTGCAATATGCATACTTAAATGTGTATGAGCCGGATTAATTTATGTTAAGTATAATACAGAAATATAAACAATAAATAAAAAAATAGAAGGTTTATTCGGTATCAAATGAAAGGCCTTAGTTAGCTTAATATTTCAAATTCAAATGTAATATACAATTCAGATCGCACTTCACACAGCCAGGTTATAGTTTTCAAACTTATATCTTGTTATTACTAGGTACGCTACTTCGAAGTCGTTAAAGACAACGTCTTTCAAAGTTTTGCTTCAAGTATGAAAACTGCCATTAAAAACTATGTAGCGCCTCGGTTTTCCCCGCTTTGTGTACATTGTCAAGTTTGTTATCAGTTAACACGAACTAGAATGTTATAATGAGCAAGGTCATTACCGCTGGGTGCGTATCACGCAAATGTACTTTAAGTTTCAAGTCCCCTTTTGAGACTAGACTTACAAAACTGCCCAGGACTTTACAAAAGGAAAGTATCTACTAACTAAGAGTAATCGTAGAAATTAGACTTTCTCGAGTGTAACCCTAAATATGTATAATAAGCTAAAAAGGTCGTAGTAACTTACACCACATAGTTTTGTATAGGATTTGTTTTTTGGTTGTGATTTTGAAGAACAATTAATATTATGTGGCATGATACTATAATAATAAAAAATAATGTTATTGTGATACAAAATAAAATAATGACGTCTTATCGACGCCTCTCCTGAGTATCCAAAATAACCATTAATGAAACCAAGTCAAAACGATAACTAAGAGTTTCATGAACAGCATATTATTATACATGGATAACAATCATAGTCAAGATATCTCTCAGCAATACTAATGTGAACAGCCATTAGTGGCATGTGCGTGCGGAAGAGAGCGAATGGGAATACAGTTACACTTTACGCTTAAGTGTAGTTTCCAGACAAACTTTGCATCCCCTATCGTACAGAATTTCATGGTAATACCTATTATATTATCAGTAGATTGTTAGAATAGGAATACCGAATGAAGTGGGCAAACAAATTGATTAATTCATTCATTAGACACCTTTTTAGGGTTCCGAAGTATAATCGGACATCTTATATTATAGTTTCGGCATGTCCGTCCGTCTGTCCGTCCGTCTGTCGGAAGCAAAGCGCTCGTGCCGAGACCCTGCTAGGAAGCTGTAATTTGCCATGGATATACATACTCGTATTTATTAAACCTCCAGAATCGTAGAATAAAATATTGAAAAACATTTATTTTTCAGGGTGCCTCCGCTACAGGTAACGTCAGGATAAATTTTTTATTCGTCGCGTACATTATAGTGTGGGATATTGTTGAAAAGGTCTTTCAAAAATATTATGGGTCTTTTAAGACCATTTTGTGGTCCGTTTGCGAAATATTTAGCTTTAAAGTGCTAATTTTAATTAGAGTCAAGTTTCCTCTCCCTGCCGGCCGGTTGGATTTGGAGAAGTGAAAAAATTCTCAAAAATAGGTTAGGTATATTATTATGATGAATTTACAAGGAAAACTATCACGGCTATGTTAGCGTAAGTAATTAATGAGTAATAATCGATAAACATACTACTTCGGAACCCTACATTGCGCGTGGCCTGACACGCACTTGCCCGATTTTTTAGCTTTAAAAACTTACCGTGAAGCAACAAAAAAAATTTAAGCGGTTTCTAATAATCACTGGCACATTTTTCATGAGCATATTGTTCCAAGAAATTGTGTTTATTATAATATTGTAAAACCTTACTACAAAGTGCACAATGGGTAGACTTAATGCCTAATAACATTATCTACCAGACAACCCTTGAAGATGGAGAGAATTTGATGTACTTAGATTTTACAAAAGAATAATACCTACCTACTTTTGTGTGTTTTTACCGTCGTCGATCGAAGCAGTTATATGCGTTTGACTTGAGAAGTTTTCGTTTGTGCACCTGAACGTTGCCATTTTTCTCTATAATGGCTGAAGCAATTTAGATACAGTTTTCTGTTTAGAATTTGTGATTCATTGGCGATTTTTCTTCGAAGTGTTCTGTTTTTTTTTCATGTTATCTTTGTTACTTTTCAAAAAAAAACTTTTTTCTTAGTCGAACTCGAGGGTTTTCTCCTTTCCATTACAATTTACAACTTTATCATCCACCATGAACTTTAATACATTCTTTATCAGTTCATCTAAAAATAATATACTAAATTATAATTAATATGTCAGTTAAAATAATTTCATGTAACCATTTTCGGGCATTACGGAGTAAGTTTTTCTAGTCCGATGCTAAGCGTGACTTCAATTTATTTATGGCCCACTACTGAACACAGATCTTTCCTCTGAGGAGGCCTAGAGCATACTCCACCATGCTGCTCCTGTGCGGATTAGTGGAGGGATTAGTGGCCAACCGAAAGTTGAAAGTTTCCAAGAAGAGTTGGAAGTTTCCAAGACGCTCGAATCCCCGAGGTTATTTAATAGTATATAGTATGAAAATATTTTAATACTAGAGAGAACCTAGGTATTAATAGTACTTACAAAAGCGCTACGAAATACAAATAGAGCAGGAATAAACTTAACATTCTGACCACGTATAACCATTAATACTACTCGCTATGTAAAATGTAGTGGCGTAGCTTAAAACCTAAAGAATTTATATTCACAATTCAATACAAAGTAGTATCTTTGCGCTTCGTTTTTAGGGTTCCAACGTAAAATCAGAACCCTTATAGTTTCGTCACTTCCTTGCTTCCGTCTGTCCGTCTGTCCATCTGTCCGTCTGTCCGTCTGTCCGTCTGTTCGTCTGTCCGTCCATCCGTCCGTCCATCCGTCCGTCCGTCTGTCCGAAGCAAAGCACCGAGACCCTCAGTACTAGAAAGCTGTAATTTGGCATGGATAAACATATTTATTAAAACTCCAGAATCGTAGAATAAAATATTGAAAAAAAAAGAAAATGTGTGCAATTCACACGTGGTAGAAGTGAAACATTCCAAAATTTTGGTTTCAAGAGTTTGGTTCAATGAGATGAAAAAGCAATAAATCGAATCTTAAAGCAATAAATCGAAGCGCCATCTATGAATACAACTTAGCACTTTTTAAAAATCTATCTAGCAATTCCTCGCGCCATCTATGAATACAACTTAGCATTTTTACTGTCTGTATAATCGGTAGGTCAATCGACAGAATGAAAGAATGAAATTCTTATTTTTTGTTGATAAATTCTTTGAAAATATTTAAAAGAGCATTTGAAAGTATTTAAAAACAGTATAAAAATAAAACTAAAAAAAAGAAATACTGTGAGATGCGAACCTGCGCATCAGGTATTGTGTATCTAAGTCCTGACCATTGAGCTACGGTGAATTTAATTTCCAAGCCGAAATTAGCGGTTATATTATCTTACCTGTCGTTGCATCCGGTTTCAAATCACTAACGATTCTAAAGAAGTTTCACTTCAAAAATTTCACGGTATCTCCCCTACAAGTAACGTGAGGATGATTTTTTTTATTCGTCACATACCCTATGGTGTGGGGTATCGTTAAAAAGGACTTCCAAAATTGTATGGGTCTACTATTCATTCGGAACCCTAAAAAAATGTGACGTAAGTTTTATAAAGTTCGTGTATATGTATTATGTTGTATAGTAGACGATATCAATATTATCTAGTAGACATGGGCGGTATAAACTATAAACCAACTATCAGGTTCCACAATAACTGATTATTGAGAGAAACCATTTATTCGTGATACGAGGTATTGCGATGTAGGACTAATATATTTATTTTAAATGCAACAGGATTATCGCCTTTATTCCTATTGCACTAAAGTGGGCTACTAAGCATTCATTAAATCAGGTTTTCCGTATACCGACATCACCGAGAATAAGAGTATACCGATGATAAAGTAACTGATATACGGAGTAAATATTTCAATCCATAGTTATTAAAATAAACAGTTTGAAACCCTTTATCCTTAATACCGACATAACCGAGAATACCTAATACCGATGATACCGGATATACCGAGTAAACATTTCAATAAATAGTTATTAAAATAAACAGTTTTAAAACCCTGTATCGGCGACAATACCTATAAATAGTTATGGTATTACGAAAACGCGTACCGACCCATATCTATTATCTAGTCTATATTTCGAAGGCCAGCAATCGCCTAATGAGTAAATTATAATTGCAAGAGAACTTTCTCGAACAATGAACAAAACCAGCAACGAATTATAACAGAGTACAATGAAAGTATTTGTTTAGGTCTTTGTTAATGATAACAAAACAGGAAACCATAATATTGCCTCATCAAAATTATGTGGTTAATAAGTAAAGATACATCCAATTACCTACTGTGTCTAAAGGCTGTATGAAAATTTACATCAGGGTTGTTCGGATAAGTTTTTAACCACTTGCAAATAAATATATTAAGCATTGAGAAAGAAGAGAAGGAATAATAAAAATGTTTAAAATAACATTTTTTTCAGAACAGTTCAGTTCTGACAATATGTTTAATGAGTTAAAAATTATTATTCCAAAAATATAAATTCGTTAGGCTTTTCACAAAGTCGCGCAAAGTTCACAAAGTTTGACTGCTAACTAACAATATGTAAGTATGTCTTTTAACAATAAATGTTGATGTCCTTCTATTATTAGAAAATTTTGATAATGAAGATTTAATATTCTTCGAGAATAGTAAAGCAAGCTACAGTTGATGTTTAAATCAAAACTGAACAATATTATATTTAGTTATATCTAAATTTTTTATCTGTTGGCGCATGAGGTAAGCAAGTTTAACACCTAGCGAAAATGAAACAGAAATGACGACAAAATTGAGTGTGTAGATGGACACGTGAGTTCGACCTTTACTGTAAAACTGTACGTCTGGAATCCCCTTAAGTAAGCGAAAACGGCTGAAGCGATTTCAATGAAATTTATCACACTTAAGAGATTATTACCTAATTAAGTAATGATTTTGATTGCTTCTCTGTATCTAGTCGATTTGAAATTTTGATGACCCTGTAGCTTAGTTGGTAGCGACCCTGCTTGCAAAGCAAGGGATCCCGGGTTCGATTCCCGGCCGGGGAAAATATTTATGTGTACTCGGGTCATGAGTGTTATTGTGATGTTTTATATGTGTCGTCCATGCCACCCGCGACACAGATAAAAACCTACTGCAGGGGTATGAGTTTATAACTTTGTAACTTTATTTATCCCATTTTGTTTATTTATTGTGGACCTAATTCCAAAATTCCAATTCTGATTATAGTAGTCTTATAGTTGTAGTAAAACGTGTTAGAGAAAATAATTATTATTTCCTGAAATTAATACCTTTTTCAAAACAAAGCTTCTAGAATGTCTTAATGACTTACCGTAGACGTTCTCTAAATTACAATCTGGCTTTAGAATACATCTTTACTGAAATATTTAAAACCGTTCATTACAACACAATTCCCGACGGCAACGTAAATTAATCGTCTGTTTCCAAGTGTTTAAAAATTCAAATTATCTGTTCTACGTGCCTTCTTTCCGGTTGAAGTATTAATATTTAAAATTTTGCTGCATAAAGTGGGTTTCGTTTAGAACTGGAGCGAAACAATAGAGGTTAAGGTGGAGACCTCACGGACAGAAGGATGATTCTAGAACAGTAACGAATCCCCTGAGGCATGCTCTATCTCCTGAATAAAAGTATCGTCTAGGTGCACAATCTAATGATGCCACCTGAAAATGTTTCTCCGAGATGCCTCGCCTTTGTTTTCGTATAAATTCAAGAGGATTATGAGGGTGCGAGTCGGCTTCGTTACATGGCAGGTAAATATGAACGCTGATGTGTTTATTTGCCTCTTACCTCCTTCAAAAGTTTTAAGTTAATTGACATTATTATATCCATCTCGTTTTTATCGTTATTTTATAAGTCAGATAAATGCACCCAAATTATTTTGGGATATTAAAAGTGGGATGCCTTCTTTGTTCTCTCACTGCCCTAAAGTTGACTGGCAGAGAATGCTTTTAGCATTAAGTCCGCCTTTTGTATCTTTTATTTTTAAGGTGCAATCAAGAATAAATAAATAAATTCCTATAGTTATTCTGTACAGTATTGTACAGAATACTTTGACGAGAGGAGATCTCCCGCCAGGCGAGATAATAATGTTGCCTAGGAAGCGGCCGAGCCCCGACTGATGTTGTCGGAGCATAGCATTTGTATAATATATGCAACCCATGCAGAAAACTTTGATAGCGTGATTCAGATTGGCGTGACGTCACCGTGTGAATCGAAATGTAACTAATGAACCACTGTCCTAATGCAGGGGTGTATCGTTTACACCCTGTTTATTATAATTTATTAGCGGAGACAAACAAACAGACAGACTGACAAAAAATTTAAAAACTAATTTTTCGGTGTTGGTGTCGTGCAAGTAACGATTTGCAACTTGAAAAAATCATTTATCTCGAAATCACAGACAGACTCTTCAATTTTATTAATATGTATAGATAAGCGTTTATTATAAATAATTTAATATCTGCAATAACACCAACATACAACATATCTGCAACATATCTTCGTTTTATTTATAATCTCTTGAGTTTTTAAACCAATTCAATTTATTAAAAGCAATGTAACTTAAAGCTTTAATGAATTATAAAAAATTACCATATGATGATTAAAATAACATTCAAATGTAACTGAAAACCAAAAAATACGCATTTACCATACCAACAATAAAATAACAACTATTAAAGAATAAAGACTAATCTTTTCATCATTTAAATGCAGCTTTGACAAAACGACGAAAAAGACGAAAAGACCGCATTATACAAAAAGCCTTTAAGAAAAGTGGGCAACAGAACCTGGTAATTAAAAGAAGTTCCTGGACCAGTTTGTGGAAAAACGGTCCCACCTTCACTAATTGCTTTTCAGTTTAAAAAGCTCTAAACTGCTCTTGCAATTAACCCATATTCATGTACATTGACATGGTTTTAAAGATACCTGCTTTAATACATTATTTAAATGAAATAGCACAAATTTTATCAAAATTAAATAATTTACTTACTTTATATTTTTTGACTTCCATATCATAGTATAGATCTACGTTAATAATTTAAATATTTCCCGTCTTACAATTACTAGAAATAAATTTTAATAACATGGTTCATATTAAATGTAATAAGCGGATATCAAAAGGCTCTTTCCTTTAATTAAAACACTGAATGCAGAAATAAATAACAAGGTATTTAATGCTTTGTGAAATTGTAATATTGCAGAAATATCTTCATGATCGTTTTGAAATGAAATATTTTAATGAGCAACCTGATTGAGATCATCACCATAGAGTAAGGTCAAAGGCATCATCCATGCATTGTTAGCCGAAAAAGAACCGATGGACCTCCATTTGATCACCCCTTGAAACACGTCATAAACGATAACAGTACCTAACTGTTGATTTTAGGAAGGTGATAAGTAACCAAGTGGTGGATTCAGTATTTCTGTTTGAAGGGGGGGGGGGCTACCTTATTCAAATGTTGTCACGGGTAGACGCAGATTGGGTGGGAGCTTTGCCCGCGGTTCACCAGTGAATTATCAGGCCCGTAAAATCCCTAACATCATGCACGAAAACCAAACTGGGTAGTACAAAGCCTAGCTCGCTGAACACCAAGTTCCATAACCAACAATTGACCGTGGATCGGCAGCATGCAATACGAGCTAGGGGGTTAGGCTTAAGATGGATAGAGTAAGAAATTATAATATACAAATAATTTGCAAAACATTGAGGTTGGGAAAAATGATAAAAAAAATTTAATGTTTACACTATATAATCATAGATATAATTATTAAGAAAACAATATTTTTTGTTTCATTTCGATACGATACGTATTTACAAAGTTATAAGACTTAATAATTTGGGTAAAACACTTTATTTTGCGGAGTCCGCTAGCGCTCGGCTAATGAACGTGTGACATTATCGCATTCGATGAATGAATAAAACAATATTTGCGTATGGTAGAACACGACTTTTTCTACGTTTCTGTAGTCGAATCGGGGCACAAGAGCTGTCAAAAGATCGGGCACGGTGAGCACTATGCACAATTGAAATAAAAGTTAACGTAGAAAGGAATTTGAAAAAGTAATTTTGAAAATACAGTTTTTTTTTTGCAAAATTTAGGAAATATCTTTTTTTTAAATATATAGAAATGAGTGCGCCAAAGAATTTCCAATCTTCCGATACCACGCAGTGGTAGGTCGACGTGTTTGAGAGGAAACTATTGCTAAAACGTATGTTATAATGAGGAAAACGTAATTTAAGGAAATTTTTAAAAGTAAATCCAAAATTAAATAAACAGTTCAAAAGAGTACTTATAGCTGAATCTAATTGTGTACCTACCATATATACCATAATACATAATTATAGTACACAATTGTATACCATAATATATGAGCAACTATGAGGAGCTACTAAGATGTCTGTTTTGTAACTTAAATTCTGTGCCGTCAGACCTTAGGTGGTTTTCTATACTGAACAATATATGGGGAGGGAAGGACGCGACTTTTTCTGTGTTAGCGCGACACGACGCGATAGCGGGAAAATTGAATCCGATGACGTCACACAGGGCTCATGTGGTCTTCACGAAAACAACAACGTTGGACATTTTTACGAAACTTTAAAAAATGATTGTGATGGTATTTGAAGTGCTAGACCAAAACTGTAAATGTCATATTTTAAGTTAAAAACTGTAAGTTAAAAAAATTAAAATAAATGTCGTTCCCAAGCTCATTGTACAAACAACGGAGCAACAGTTAATGACTAGGCTTATTCACATTTAATATTCATTACAAAAGCCAACTTCTTTTAATTAGAAACATCAGTAATTACAAAAATTAATAAGACATCGTTCTTCCTTCAGTACTTAAAAAGAAGAATGCTTGTCTGACATTTCACTTCAATACAGGATAGGTAATAAATTAAAGGCATACTATGAAAGATTTTAAGCAAGTTGACTGTTTTAAAAGTAATTTCAAACTATGGAAATTTCTTGGTGTTTATCCACTGGATATATCTCGCCCTTCTTTATACGCATTTTACTCTAAAGTATTAATTTTTTTCTTCGTTGTCATGTATAATATGCTATTGACTTTGAACATATATTTCATTCCTAGGAATTTAGACATTTTTATTGATGAAATGATATTTAATTTTACTTTATTATCCATAATGTGTAAAGTGTTAACCGTATTGTTTAAAAAAGATGATATAAAAAAATTTATTAATATTCTAGAAAGTAACATTTTTCAACCACAATATAAGGAAGGAATTATAGTCATTAACAAAACAAAAAGTACCATTCAGCAGTATTTTAAAATATATACTGCCGTTTGTATGACTTCAAATTTCGTACATGTCTTTACACCTCTATTTAACCATTTCATATTCAAAGCAGAACTCTTCTTGCCTGTATGCAGTTACTTCTTTCTATCAGATAATATAAAAAAGTATTATATTTATCCACTGTACTTCTATCAAATTATTGGAATACATTTCCACGTGCTATTTGTCTTAACGATTGACAATTTTGCTGTGGGTTTAACATTATTTTTGATAGCTCAGTTGGAAATATTAGAAAATAATTTAATAACAGTCACAGACAATTTTAAATCGGAACCAAACACACAGCAAAACGAAGCGGATCTAATTACAAAACTTAATAAAGTGTTCTTACATCATGGCGAAGTGGTAAAGTGAGTACAGGCATATACATAATATAGATAAATAACTGCTTTGAGAACTATACGTGTAAAATATATAGCTTATGAAAACTTAAAAGTTAAGCTAAAAATTTCTTTTTAGTAAGTAGGTACCTAATATGGATTGATCTGTTTCAGATTTTGCAGTGCTATTGAAGAAGTCTTTTCTGTTACCCTGTTTATACATTTTAGTATGAGTTCTTATATTATATGCATGTGTTTGATTAGATTCACTATGGTAAGTTTCACGTCTTATGTGGTAAGTTAATATTATACTTGCTTTCATTACAGTGCATATTAATAAAACCATGTTTTCGTTAAATATAGCCAGCACCGTGGCAATACTTTATTTTCCTTTCTACGTACTCCGGTGCGCTACTCATTCAAATGTTTATACCTTGCTGGGTTGGAACTCGTATTATGGACAAGGTAATGCTTTCGTTAGAAAATAATAATTCCTTGTAGATTTTTTTGTAAATAATAGAATAGTAATATAGGTGTAAAAAACGAACATTCGTTCAATTACACATGAAATATCGTAAATTAATACTTTTAATTGTGTCTGTTACATAATTATCAAACTTATAATTTAATTATAAGTTACTAACTTTCGTTTCACTATGGAATACTTTCCAGAGTTGTCAATTAGGCGAAGCTATCTACAAGTGTGATTGGACTCCAAGATCAATATATTTCAAGAGAAGCTTGCGATTGTTCGTTGAGCGCACCAAACGCCCACTGTCAATCACCGCATGGAAAATGTTCCTTCTTTCTCTCACTACCTTTTCTTCGGTAAATATGGAAATTATAATATGTAATAGCTGTAGTCATTAGAACTTTGATAACTTTGATAAGAGGAATAATAAAAAGACTTTTTTTATGGAAACAGCCGACAAACGAGCTGACAATTCACCTGATGGTAAGTGGCTATCGTCGCCCGTGGATGAATGCGTTGCCAGCCAAGAAAAAGAGAAGAAAAAAAAGACTTTATTTTAATCTAGACGCATGAAATATGAAGGCTACATATTTTCATCTCAGTTGTAAAATTAATAAATAAATAAATAAATAAATAAATAAATAACGCTTCACACTCATAGCCCCACACTAGGATTTCCTGTGTCGTGGGTGCCATGGACAACACACAAGACAAGTACATTCACACCCAGACCGGGAACAGAAATTCAAACTCATCATTCAAATTTCTGCTTCGCTGGGAATCGAACCCAGGACCCTTGGCGCGGCGATCCTGCATGGTAACCATTGCGCCACACGGGTCGTCACATTGAATAAATACGTTTATTTAGCTATAGGTTAAAGTTTTTAATAGACGGTTCAACGCCTCCAATAACATGTAAAAAAATTCTGAGTCTAGTGTCTAAAGCAACAGCTGATAGCAAATATGTTTTCTACAAATTATGTATTATTTAATTTATCTTTCAGATCATGAACACCGCTTATTCATTCTTCACTGTGCTTCGACAAATGCAATCCAGATGAAAGATTTTCCTCTATGAGAAAAGTTCGTTACTCAATATTATTATTGTTACATGTCATGGTCCATTTTTAGACTAGTCTTATTTGATAAACAATTATGGCCTGTGCTTATGACACTACTTTTTATCGAAATTGTATTATGTATGTATACCTGTTGGTTTTACAATAATTACTAGTTAAGAATTTTTTTTTGCAATATACCTATAATAATTTATTCTTAAGTTTTTAAATTACAAATTACGACAAAAGACACTGTGAAATAATAGGTAAACTAAATAAGACTCCTCTAAAAACTGACAAAAACTGCATTTGTTTGGTGTTTCAAAATTATGAAAAGAGCTTATAATTCTTTAAAATAAAATATAATATTACAAAATTAATGAATTTTTGACGTTTCTTCCGTATCTGTCTCTGCAGTTTATCACAGAACCAAACTTTCTGCGACAAACCTAGTGGGAACGAGCCGTTACACCCCTTAATACCTATTCTTCACCCAAAACATCCTATCCTATTAATATTAAATCGACGCTTGAAAGAAAATATTGCCTAAGCGACATTGAACTAACTTTACAGGAGAGCAGTTTAACGTTGGATTTTTTAGAAAAAAAAACATATTTGTTTTGTAATCCTTCTACCGACTTTATTCTGTTTTGAAATCCTTATTTCATCATCTATATTGTGGCATATATAACAACTTTTCTAAACTGTCCTCCTGTAAAGTTAGCTCAATGTCGCTCAGTCAATGAAATGAAATGAAATGAAATAAGTTTTATTCGAAGTAGGTTTGTTACAAACACTTTTCGAAAGTCACTCAACGCCATCGCTTCAACAAATCCCTACCGTGAGTGGTACCGGGAGAAGAAGCGGCAAGAAACTCCCGGGATTATTTTTTTCCTACTCACAGTTACAGACAGCACTTAATACTACTTATTGCAATATTTGATATAAAAAAAAAACTCATGTCCTAGCAGTCTTGTCATTTAAATACTCATCAACTTTGTAATATGCTTTCTTCATGAGAATACCTTTTACATGAGTTTTAAATTTACAGTATGGCATTTCTGTTAATTCTAACGGGATTTTATTATAGATTTTCACACATCTACCCATGAACGAGCCACTAGTTTTTCTGAGTCTAAAACTAGGCACAATCAGTCTAGCCTTGTTTCTTGTGTTAATATTGTGAACATCACTCTTTTTAAGAAATGTATCGGAGTATTTTTTAACATACATATTTTCCAAAATGTATTGTGAAATAACAGTTAGTATATTGATTTCTTTAAAGAGTTCTCTAAGAGAGTCCCTAGGCCTGAGGTTGTAAATAGCGCGAACTGCTCTTTTCTGTAATACAAAGATTGACTCAATATCTGCAGCTGAGCCCCACAACAATAGACCGTAGGACATTATACTATGAAAGTAGCTGTAATAAACTAATCTTGCTGTTTCTACATCAGTCAAGAGTCTTACTTTCTTAACAGCGTAAGCAGCGGAACTGAGCCTCCCTGACAAGGCTTCAATATGAGGACCCCATTGCAGTCGAGAGTCTATGGTAATGCCGAGAAATGTTGTAGAGTTTACTAGTTCTAATACTTCCTTATTTATGACAATTTTAGCTGGGATTTGTTTCACATTGGGTAAGGCAAATCTGACACATTTAGTTTTTTTCGCGTTTAACAACAAGTTATTACATGTAAACCAGTGTAATACTTGAGAAACAGTATTATTTACGTCGTCATAACATTTCTTCCTCCTATCTACTTTAAAAATTAAAGATGTATCGTCAGCAAACAATACCGTTTCACACATGTCCTTAGTGAAATAAGGAAGATCATTGATATATATTAAAAATAGCAGTGGTCCTAATATTGATCCTTGGGGCACACCCATTGTTATGTGCGCTCCAGGTGACTCTATTCCATTAATAACTACTTTTTGACTTTGTTTAGATAAATAAGATTTTATAAGACTAACTGATTGTGTTGAGACACCATAATGCCTAAGTTTGTCTATTAATATATTATGATCAACGAAATCGAATGCCTTTGAGAGGTCACAGAATATACCGATAGCATCATGCTTATCCTCCCAAGCATTAAAAATGTGTTTAAGAAGTGCGATGCCTGCATCAGTGGTGTTTTTACCTTTTGAAAAACCAAATTGATTAATATGAAATAATTTGTTTGTAGAAAAATGCGATAGTAGTAATGTTTCCATTCAAGCGTCATTATAAATGTAAAATTCTGTGAAGATGTTTAGATGATTGTTGATGATTAACACATAGGCTACTTTTAATCCAGGAAAATACAGGGTTCCCTCGGGATTTGTAAAAAAATATCTCTACCGCGGGCGAAGCCGCGGGCAAAAGCTAGGATAAAATAATTACGTTACATAAAGTAACTACATTAAAATAACATATCAAATATAGAAAAACAATTAACTTTAACAGAACATACGAAATCACTCTCCAAACAATGCGCATCTTTTTTGGTTGGCAAGAAACAAACGTCACACGCAAGTATCAGTCACAATGGAGTGTTCCAAGTTCATTTGTTACCCTATGGCGGTAATAGGCGTGTTTTTGTGAGAACGTACCGAAAAAGGAAACAATGATTTTGCCGTGACTAGATAAATAAGATGTCCGAACGTGACGAGGGTACTATTACACTTTTTATAGAATCTTTCAGTGGGTAACGCTGGGAATGGCGGTTCACCTGACTTTTTGTTTAGGCTGGCTGAATCGTTATTGTTCATAGATATTACGCTAATAACACATGTTTACCGACCTTGATATTTTAGGTAACTCCCTTGGAAATGCCATGCAAGTATAATAATAAAATTCGTGTACAAATAGATACTCTTCAGACATGTTAGAAAGAAAGAAGAAAGAAAAACTTTTATTTCAGTGCAAGGCACTGCAACAGATACAAAAAATTGATTAAAAGTAATACTATGCTAAAAAATAAGCGCAGTGCCATGCAGATGGCACGGATAAATAGGATGTTTTTATGTAGTCCTGTAATCATTGATCCAACGATGATGAAACTTTGATGCATTACACTGCTTGCGTACGAAAAGTTATTGAACTAGTCGTATCGTGCAACTAAGATTGTCTTACCACTATTATTATTATTATGTATCTCTTAATTTTCACGAGTCCTAGATATAAGTGGACCCGGTACTTTGTTAGGCTTGCGTGGGGTCACAGGTCCAACACGTAGAGGCCCCTTTGAGAAGCATTAACACAAGGTGGATACTATCCTCGATTGCCCAAAGATAGTCCCCACCGTATGCGTTGCAGCTATTTTCAATCCACAAAAGCAAAAAATCTATACTAATAATGGGTTATTGGAATGAAATTTCCAGGGGCTGGTTCACTGGACACCTGCTGTTCAGAACGTATAACAATTGAAAAATGGCAGGTGACTTGCCGTTCACTACCTGGGTCCCCGTAAAGCGGCGCATGAAAGATAATAAGAAAGTTTATTATTAAATGAATAAGCATTTACTACAGGTACATAATTAAATTTTCGGCCGTAAAGTGAATACATATTAAGGTGGGTGGACCATGGAAGGCCACTCTAATGATTAAACAGTCATTACTTCGTTATTTACTGCTTAAATGAATCAAACAAATCATTAAGTAACGCTTTGTTTTATTATGTGTTATATAAAACATTGTTTTTATAAAAGGTTTAACCATTATTTAATGAACTTAAGTTTAAATAACCTCTGCCAAATGGCCTTGCAAGGAACAAGGCTCCATACAAGACCAATATAATAAATCAGTCGTTTAACTTAAAACTAACATTGTGACAATCAAAATATCTAAATATACTTAAACTACATAAAAAGGTCTTTCATTAAAACGGAATATTAAATGCCTACCATAACATATTCAGATAAAAAATAATCAACGAACATTACTAGAACTCTATCGTAAAACTAAGAATGTACGTATATTTGTGTAATTGTTTTAAAAATAATATAAATGAGTAATAAATCGAAATCAAATAAGTAACCTTTGTAGTAAAATAATAAAAATATAAAACTGATTAAAATGGCCTTCTTAAGGGTCTGTTCCTTGTAAGGCCAAAATGTTAGAACATGTCGGAATTGGGGGCCTTTACCTAAGTGGTAGCAATTACATTAACTTGCACATTGTTTTAAATTTCCAGATATGTATTTACAAGTAAAAACTAAGTGTTAATATTTTCATAGTTTCTAGATGTTCCTAGGAAGACCCTTGTGCCCTAGCAAGGCCAACTGTCAACTTTTTCATCGGGATACAAGGAACCATTGGCTTTCTTAGGAAAACTACCAATATTTTAATTGTATTGGAAATAAAGTAATATTTTTTCTTCAGTGCCGTAGCAAATCCTTATATTATTAAACTTACATTTTACTACGAGCAAATATTACAATTTTAACATCGATGTCAACAAAGAGAGGGCCCGCATTGATAAAATAGCGGTGCGAGGGACTCGCCGCCACGTCTGTGTACTTGAATTCGATGGATGTTATTGTAAGTGGAAGGAAATTGTCATTGGATGACAATAAATACGACTTTTAAATAATTTGCCTTACAAGGAGCATGGCCTTCCATGGTCCACCCACCTTATTATATATTTTTTATTTAAAGCATGTACAAATTTTCATAAACAATGGACCTGAATGATCAAAATGACCAAATAATTTGTAAGTGGATATAATTAATAATTTTATTTACAGCACGAGCATGGTTGAAGTTCTAATAAAATACTAACAAGCCAGGATACAAGTTAATCAAAATTGTAATAAAAATTAACAAACATCTTCAACTATAGATAATGCATTAACCCTCCATTCCACTTAAAACAAACAATACCAATGATATTATATATTAAAAAGAGGCAGATAGGTCATACGCGCGCGCGTTGTGATGATTGAAAAAGTTCCCAATTGGGAACTTTTGTGATTAGTCTGCGTCGAGCGCAATCACGAGCGTGGCGCATCGTAGGTAAATACGTAGTTATGAAAATATAACAAAATGCCATCGTGTGTGTTTAGAAAGTGCACCAATTATGGCTCCAAGGTCAACAAAACACAAGGAATCTCATACCATGCGTGAGTACGCTAAGATACTTAGATTATTTAGTATATTTCAATTATTTTTCTAAACAATCTAATAATCATGCAAAGACGCCATATTCAGATGAAGAAAGAGATAGCGATCTAGTTTTGACGCGAGAGCGATAAAGACCGTAGCGTATATAGATTGACGCGAGCGACAAACACTAGCTGTCTTTTTCACTATTACGGTTTTAGTAATGCCATCCTTTTTACATAATTTGCCAATGTACTAGTGATTGGTGTAGGGAAACAAAAGATAAACATGTGTGTGTTGTAGCTCGGTCGGAACAGATTTTTCGGTCGATTTGTAAGGGCATAACGTATCTGTATTTATTGAACATCTTTGAACAATACAAGTAAGTCTTCCGATACAGGATACGAAAAAAGCTTACCGCATACATTTTTCCGAGAGTTTGCAAACGATGATTTAGTAGTGATACCTGGATTTATAGGTTTACCCGCCCTGCCTACTGCGATGAATAATAAATTTAAGATCTGATTCGAAATTATTGCTGTCGTTTCAGTACATGCTGTGGAAAGCAATTTTGGTAACATATCATTATTTTATATCAGTAAGTAGGTACTTCAATTAATCTTTTTGTAGCTTCAGTCTTGGTAGAATAATAAAAAAGTAATTGCTATGTGTTCGTATTTACAATTAGATGTATTAATGTGTTATTGGAATATCATGTAGAGTATCGTGGGTATGACGGACTAAATTCGTCACTTTTAATCAATAGAAAGGGGTCGAACCCTAGCCTATTGACTCCGATGAATAATAAATTGAAGATCTTTTTCGTTATTATTGATACTTCGATTTTCTTCGCGTGATGTATGCTCGGGTGCGAATTGAAACCCTTTTATTAAAACATATATTACCAGACACGTCCCGTCGCTGACACTGAATAATATGCCCCTTGTTGCGACTATTCTTTGCCAGGCTTTTCCTATTTCGGCTTTTATTACCTAGGATTATTTATAGTCCTCTGAGTGGGTGCTTTAAGACAATCGCTCGGACATAAAATGTAGTAGATTCTCTGAATTTACTGAGTGCTTACTGTACCTGCAGTTGAATTTCAATGGTAAATTTGCAAAATACAATGAATTTTTAAAATGGTAGCACACGGTATTACTTGCTACTTCATTATAATGTAGATACTTTAAAATGGAGTAATTTCTTGTACGTGAATTCTTCGCTACGCTGCTTCTCTGCTTTGTAGGAGAATATCAATCTTAGATTATTATAATTTATTATAGTTCCACAAAATTGCAAAAATTAAAACGTAATTTAAAATGCAGTCGCTAACACGCTATTAAAAGTTCCAGAAAACTCGCGAAGTCATCGCTGTTGGAATCAGACGAAGTTGGATGAATGTTTGTATTTGGCGACGAATTTGCACTGCTAATACTAGAGGCCTTAGGTCTGAACCACGTATAACAGTTTTAAATATTGATGTCAGTACTGGGTTATTAACGTACTCGCGTAAAAACCAACTTAGTTATAAAATGGTACCTACGGTATAGCTTTTTCTATGTGACTCAATTTTTTATGAAATCTGTGAATCTGTGAATTCGTCGAATCTTGAAGCTTCTATTTATTCAATTCCGTAGGCCAACTGAAAATAAGCAGTTTTTGAAAACTTTATGGGGATGTGCCAGGTTTCCGTAGATGGTCTTCATCAAACTGATGATCGTGATGAGAAGCGAATACAATCCATTGCCATGAGATAAAATTATTATATCGTGGATTTCTTATTACTTAGGCATACAGAAGTATGAGATGTATATTATGAAAGCCAGCAAGATAAATAGTTATGCGAGTAAAAAACTCCAACTACAATCACGCCCTTACGAACTAGTTTATCTTGACAGCTTTTAGCTTCGCGGGGATTCATTCAATGAAGACGTTCCCGCGACACTGGTAACGCAAACATACGACGCGGCTGCGGGTTAAAACTTGCACCGCATGTAAAATTAGTTAAATAACTCCCGGGAATCTTCCCGTTGGATGGAAACACGTCTTTGCTCTAAAGCCGAGCAAATTAGAGCGGAGAACTTGTAGGCATTAACGCTATCTAAATTAATTTACGTAACCATTGTGGCTCGTTGAGAAAAATTAAAGGCCTCAAATGAGACTAAAACTTCGCATATCGACGAGGCACGCCCACTCTTTACGTGGAAGCGTAGTTAAAAAGCAAATCTTTTAACGTTTTATAGTTCTTTTATGACCCCGTTAAGCAGTAGTACTTGAAGCTAGAGTTGTTGCTTTTAGTATTACGAAACAAGTTTTCAGCGAACCTTTTAGTCGTGTTTAGTTATTGCTTTTTATATTCTGCATGGGGTATTTGCCAATAAAATTTAAACTGGATTTAGAATTTATAAATTAAAGGAGAATGCCCATTTAGTTTGGAGAAATGTACTGACTTTAACATTTTTGTGTCTTGATAAAAATACCTTTATTTGATTATGTTATCTTAATAAATTATACATACTAACTTTAGTCAATGATAATATTAGGAAATAAGAGATATTTAACAAAACTAATTTTTATTTGGGTTATAGTAAACTCACAGTAATATGGACTCTATGCTGGCGTATGAAAGTCGATTGCATATGTAATGTCGATCTTTTAAGTTTCAAATTCATTTGACAGTCCCCAAACACCATGAAGTTTGTAATGTATTATAATCACAGAAAACTATTACTTCTGGCTGATTATAATAATTTTCTATAAAAAAAAATCATTTGACAGTCCCCTTACGTCATCTAGTTTGTTGTCATGGATATATTATACTATAACTGTTGTATCATAATTATAATCGAATCAATGCTACCTATTGGCCCGAAGGATCTTAAAAGATTCCTGATTGGCCCTTATCCAAACATAAATGGCCCAATGGTTTTATTTTGTAAAACGGAAGTAAAGTTACTTATTAATTTCAGAAAATTATTCCCAATAAGGATTTTTTAGGAAATAGGGTAAAATACTTGAAATATTTTAATTAAATTTTTTGTCCAAAAATCATTGGGACACAATTATTTTTTTAAGAGTACTGGCTATGGGCATTCTCCTTTATTTCACCAAATAAACGGGGGAATTTTACGACAGAAAATAGAATTTTTGTGATTCCTTGAGTAATGTTTTGAATTATATGCATGGCATGGCTAAAAGTTCAAATTATTGTACCTTTTGGGTTATTAAAATTGGAGCTGACCGAATGAGAAAATTTTATAAGCACTTTTGTCCATTACCAACTCAGACTTCTTTCATCATTTTCATCCGTATTTTGCCTGGCACAACAACAACATCAACAAAACTCATTATTGTACACCAATATACAGTAATAACTTAAATTAATAGATAGAATGGTGGGTACAACAGGCGGCCTTATCGCTAAAGAATCTATTTTCTTCCAGGCAACCTTAGGGAAGAGGACAATTTAATAAAGAGACAAAATAGTGTTGTACCAGTTCTTAGTGAATGAATACAGATATAATAATAATGTTATAAAAGTAAAAAAAAAAACGTAATAGTAATTATAGCGAAGTGGTCTGCAATACTATGGCAAAAGAAAGTACGCTTTAATTAATCTTTTAAAAGTATTTATTGATTACTAGCTGAAAAAGATTTTGCAAAGAAGGTCGAAGAACACTTTGGAAAACTTAAGGCTAGATTAGTAGAAGATTGTAGAAAACGATCATGAGCAAGATGTCGATACTTAAAACGTGACTTTAAGGAGTCAGGTGCGATGGGATTGAACAGTACGTAATAAAGAGAAGCAAGAATATGAGTATTCCGGCGAAAGCAGATTGGGAGCCACTTGAGCTTTGTGCAAATTCCGGAGACGTGGTCATATTTCCGAAGATTAAATATGAACCAAATGCAAAGATTTTGAAGTCACAACCACCTCGAAAGTTTATTCAGTCTGGATAAACTTAATGAGAAGAAAACCGTGGGCTGTATTGGGTTGTGAAAGGAATTACATCACGGCTCACGAAACTGAAAAGTGAAACTATTTGTATTTCTACAATAGTCTCTTTATGAGTATAGGATGTAACAATAACAAATGGAAACACTTGCCCCGATTGAATGACCATTGGACATTCAGTAATCCCTTCAACCAACTTCAAACAGAACTACATTACAGTGCTATTCAAAGTTGAATACAGACGGGTTAAAGTTCCTGAGAACTAAGTTAGAACGTTAACAAGTGTGTCCTAGCACTCCACTCTCTTTACACTAAATTGCAAAATCACGAGCCCTTGTCCGTGATAATGTAATTTAATAATCTTGGTTGAAATCCTTGTTTTGCAAATACTGAATTATACAGATAACACATTAGAATAATAAGCACACATTTTAAAAAGAAATCCTAATAGGTAATATTATAAATGTGAAAGTTTGTGAAGACATTTGGATGTTTGTTCCTAAATCACGCCACAACTTAAAACGCCACACGTTAAAAATCAGTCAGATATATTTTATCTTAGTAATTAACGAAAACAGATTATTATTTTCATAAAATAATAATTTTATTATGACATAATAAATATATATTTGCTATTAAATAAAACAAAGCTCTGTAAATAAACATTGACTTTTGTACTTATAGGTTCAACAAAAAATGGTGCGAAAAAACTTAAAATCCTGAAATATGTAGATATTATTATTTATAAAATATATTCATTATTAACCAATTCGTATCCAATTAAATTTAAATAGATAAATTGTTAGTTTTCAAAACAAGTCCTATAAAAGCCTCATATGTTTTTCTTTCGTGATATATTTATCTATGGATTTATATTTTCGTACCTACAAGGTATGCGAGAAAAGGAGATCCCCAATTTTCGGCCTCGAACCATTATGTAATCTGTGCTAGAACATCGGACTAGACAAGTGTAAACTATATACCAAAAAATTCGTCTTATTTATAAGATAAACATATTTAAATCTTAGCTTCAGCTGCTCTTGCCAAATGAACAAAATAATGCAAAAAAGTTTTCACAGTATTTACCTCATTACATACGATTTTATAATCGATTGAATCGATTGATAATTATCGATTGATGGAACATAATAATATATTTTATGTATTATTTAGTGTTTATAATTATAATATTAATTTATTTTTTACATATTTTCGTATTCCATATAAATCAAAACTATGTAATATATTATAATTACCATTCAATCGTTACGGTAATTTTATTAAATTACATTTCGAATATTTTGACATCGATTAATCGATTGACAACAATGATGATGTAATCCCTAATAATGTCATTTTGGTAACCATAGTATTTATAAATAACACCACTGTATTGTCATATTTGTCATCGATCTTTCATCTTTCTACGCGTGTTCTTGTATATTTTTACTATCAAATATTTTCAGCGTATTTGGAGTCCTATTTACTATTGAAACTCATCGACACGTACACAGTGATTTTAATTTTCTATTGTATTCGCTTTCGTACTTGTGTTTTGGTGAATGTGTTTCGCAGTTTCGCTACAATTTCTTGCAAAACAATACTATATGAATATGGACTCCTTAATCGCCTGTTTTGTGACTGACAAAGGTTCAGAATAAATCCTGAACACTGGATAACGTACCCTATACATCTTTAGAAGATCAGGAAGTTGCTGTGGCCATACTTACAATGAGTATATTATGGTATCTTGATTGGGCAAGGTACTAACGAAATATAACGCCTCCTACACAACTACACGAAATATTAATATATTATAATGATAACTAATAAAATCTCTTGAAATATGCAATAGCTTTTATTATATAACCTTTTTATGACATTCGTTTTGGGTGAAAACCATTGAAGTAGTAGATATTATAATAGACACCCGCCAACGTAAGTGTAACATACATATTAAATAGCACTGTGACACGAGTATGACATAATCATAACCTATAATTAAGGTGATTCATTCTAGGATTTCCTTAGTTGGCCATTGCTGGCAGCCGTGAAAATTGGAGAAATTGAACTTTTTGCAATAATCTAATTAACAGCCAATTTCCAGTCTTGTCTACTTAGGCCTGAGTTTCTATGGAAACTGGGGTTCTCCTTTGGAAATTCTGTCATTTAGTACCATCATTACATGTTCTAAAAAAAAACATAGAATTAAGAATCAAAAAATGACACTAATAATTAAAATGAAAAAACCTACGTTATTGGTAACTGGGAATAAAATTTACTCACCTCAAATTCTAAAAAAGCCATCAGTTGTTATGTGCGCTAGCATCGAATTACGGCACTTGACATGCGGTGGGAAGATGAAGAAAGCGCTTGTACACCCCCGGTTGAGTAAAATTAAAATTGACACCACTGTTAAGTTTCGATTCCGAGATAGGAGTAAAATTTACGAAGGTTATCCTTCTTGGGTTAATTAAAAGTTTCATTTCGAAACCACTCTACCGCGGGCGAAGCCACAGGCAAAAGCTAGTAATAACTAAACTTGTCACATTATTTTTAAACGGTTTAATTTCCTAACATCTGGATTGCCTGTGATACAACTACCACCATAATGTTACGGTCATGAGTAACATAATGTAGGTATGTTTGAAACAAAACCACAAACTCAACATCAAACATTCTTCTGCCACATACTCTGGGAAGTCTGGGATCAAACCCGTGACCACACGACCAGGGTATATTAACACTGAAATAAAGATTAGGCAACAACTTCATGATCCAATACGATAAAATTGTCGAACAAAGTCTTAAAACTCCCACATTTCACTGTTACGTTAAGCAATATTCCATTTCGGCTTCAATTCAACCCATTAAAGGCCCACTACTGGGCACGGGTCTCTCCTCTTGAGGAGGCCTAGAGCATACTCCACCACGCTGCTCCAATGCGGGTTGGTGGAGGGGATATTCAATTTAGCCACTTATAAGATATTTTCGCAGTTGAGTTACTTACTGACTCACTTCTAGTGATGGCCAACTGGAGCGAAATGGGCAGTAACAAGTAGCCCATTTATCTATTCTCGAACAACTTTCGAGTGTGCTTCAGTGTATGTTTATTTTGAAAAGTTTCAGCGCTCGCGATATTTGGCGGGTCTCGACATTAATGGAAAGTTATGAGAGCGATAGTGCCTTGATATTTATAGAGCGTATGACGCGGATGTTATTGATATTATTTGTTACATAATAAACATTGTCACATGTTATTAACTATTACTAGTGCATATTAAAGTTATTAAATTAGATAGATGCTGCTGAAGCAAAGGCTAGATCTTACATTCTCAAAGTTTGTGGGCTCTTCACCCAATGAAACTCATTGTACATCATGGAATGATTTCTTACCTAAACTACAGCTACTTTCCTAAACTCAACTGCACCAGCATTCAAAAAAATCACTAGAACTTCTGTTGTTTCTACAAAATCATCGTCCCGCAGAAAAAGATTAGGTACAAACATAAGTGAAATTTAGTGTAGGAGAGATAAGCGAAAGTTCAGATACAGCGGTCCGGTGGCCTGATTGATCACTCCCGCGGGCGCTACTCGTATCCTGAACTAGTACCGGTCAATTTTACTTCCAATATAGAGAAATAAGAGAAAGTTGTGCTGTACATACGGAGATGTAGTTCCTATACTTCTGTATTATTTAGGTACTTGTTACCCGTTTTCTTTACGGTTCGGGTAACATAACATAATATTTCAAGTACTTCATATCTAATATCATTAATAGAAACCGTCTTTAGAGACTACCTTATTTAGGCTCATAGTACTTACCTATATACACGCACACTCACACTGAAATACCCTGCGATACTGATGGACAGTAAAGATATTATACAAATAAATAGTTTAAGACCATGACCCAAAATTAAACATTTGTTCCATAACTTTGCGTCGACCGTGTCAAACTAGAAACTCTTCACTGGTCAGTTGAAACAACAACCAAGCTACAGCTTTGGTCATGCAGTGAAATTAAGTTTTCGTTACAAAACAACACTGCGGACACCATAAATAACGACGTTGAAGTGTTAATAATGAAATAAATCACGGAATTAACAAACAATTTACTCAAAATGCTTGCCGTTTTATTACAAGAATAAATAAAAATAATAAAATTTTAAGTTGTACAAGTAAACGCTGTTACATTGTCACGAAATGGAGATTTCCTCATACTAAATTAATTGCAAGGACGTACCAACACTCGGAGCAAGCAAAATGGACTCTTAACTGGAAGAATTTAAACTTGCAACTTGGTACAAATTAGTTGACCTGAAATATTCAGACCCTTTTATTCCGGGTGTACTTACGTCGTGAATGCTAATAATGTAGGGTTGCTTGCTAAAATTTATGGAATAATTAAAGTTAATTCTTGAGACTAAATTGTTCAATAGTATAAAATATAAATTCTCTTTGTCATGGAATTTTGGGTGTTAGTAAATATTTTAGGAAACGATTTAAAGCGTATTACTCTTGACTCCATTATTATTATTTTTTAGTCAGGAACAGTTTTAAAATAAAATAAATTATTGGACCAAATTCTTCTTTCATTTACTTCTTTATGTAATGAGTTAACAGTTACTTTCTACAGAAACAAAATGGGCTAGCTAATGAAAACTCCACTGGTACAATACCAGGCAGAGATACAGTGACCGGTTAACTTCAAATCTTTGGATTGATGGATGGATGAATGACCTATTACATTCTTCACGAATCACTCATCCACCGGACCAACTTGACATTTACAGTTTTTAATAAAAAAAATAATTTGTGTCGTGACACTCGTGACAATCCGATTCTGATGTGAATTATTGATACGTTATTATTTGAAACATGTATTTTTAGGGTCCAAGAAGTTACTGTTACTATTACTGCTGCAATATTATTTAACAAAGTGACATTTGTTTTTTTCACCTACTACCTATTTGTCTTTCATATGATGTAACCTACCAATTGCCACTAACTCAGAGAATTATGTCGCTAATTTTTTATACAAATTTCAGTTGCGATAATTGTCTATTATCTTGTATGTTGTCTGTTGTATTACATATTAAACATAATCCACCTATTTAAAATTTAAAGGCTGTTAAATTATTTTAATTAATTTATAATAGTTCTAACACCCAGGAAGATATTTTTATGTAAGATAAATTTTGCTTTTTTTCTCCATCAATCCGTACTGGAGCAGCGTGGTGGAGTATGCTCTAGGCCTCCTCAAGAGGAGAGACCCGTGCCCAGTAGTGGGCCATTAATGGGTTGAAGCCACACAAATTTTGCTTGACCACAATACCATGCACCTCGTGGTTTCCATGATGTTGAGCGCACTTAGTAAAAGAAGCAATAAAAAAGTTCCCACTAATGATAAGTACATAGAATTATACCTAATTAGGGTGCAAATATTAAATCTGTATTGAAGAATCCAATTGTATATTCGTCTATTCCTCTTGATTATACAAAACAATCGATCTAATGCAGTCGTCAGCAAGACCGCAGGATTCGGTCTCGTTCGCTGAGAGGGGAACCTCGTATGTCTCACCACAGAATGTTTGAACTGTTGTTGAAAACTTTTAGTCAAACGCCACTTGGAATATTCTTCTACTGATACAAGTTGCTTTGAAATTCTAATTGGTTCAATTGAAACTGACGAAAGACTGAGTAAATCTTTCAGTATTGCGTCACTGACTGCAGCGTTTTCAAATAACCCAGACCACAAATAATATTTTTAAAATGATTAATCTATTTAAGTATATTGTTGGAACACAGTTTATTTAGTTAATGGTGTTTTTAACAATTTTATGAATATAATCTTATCTTCTACAATAATAATATACTCCGTCACATATTTCTGTCAGAAGATCAGATCAAAGACCAAAAATCCGCCTGATACTGATATTGGTAAGTATTATATTTAATAATAACACTACCTATCTAGTACCTACCAATATTGTTACATAGCTCCAGCCTCCATGTTATGTTAGGAATAATAATCGTATGGTAAAAATCGTATAGTAATGGACTGTTTGTTTTAAATACGTAATGGCTGCCGATTGAGGTTCTAAATAAATAAATTAATTTTATCATTTATACCAAATTCTATATAATGTTAATAATAATATAATATTAATAATATAAAATATTTTAAACCAAAAAAATAGTAGGTATATTTCGTATATTTCGTAGAAAAATAAGCTTATTCAGAAAATAAGTACACATAAAACACTGCAACAGTCAATAAAACACGGCGTAAGCGTACACGGGAGGAAAAACAAAAAAAACAAGGAAATGCACGGAGTATTTCTGTCGTAATGAAGCGCGATTGTTTCTACTGACGCACCTGATGTTACTGTGACTCTTTCTTTACGCTCGTGTTCACTGACAAAAGAGGGCTTACAACGCCCGCGAGACGTGAAATCTGTTTTTGTCGATAAATCCTTAAACGTTCAGGGTTCGAAAACAAACAAAGGTTGCTTGGTGGCGTTTGGGAACGTTTTAAAACGATTAAGCTGAATCCTAGTCTTATGCACAATTGTGTGTGTAGATGCAATCAGTTTAAAACAAAGAATCAGAAGTCGATAAAATGATTGGAAAAGAACTGTAGATATTATGTCGAACTATACCGCATCGTCATTTAAACCATGTTTAAACCTAAGTACGAGTATAGGTCGATTAGCATATCCTGGCACGTACAACATAGAGACAAATTGCGCTTATCTTAAATAAAAAAATTCAGTGACGTCATTCAGTATAGAAAATTCAGACATCATCAAAGACATCACAAAAATCCAATATTTGTTTCCCTTCCACATGGACAAGCTTATGAACGCGACAGAGATAGATCATAATTCGTTAATGCTACTAATGACTTAGGGTGGGTTGCTGACCAGTCCTTACTACGTCCCAGAGTACCATACAAGAACCAAACTGAACCAATCGTAGCATAATACGTATATAATATAAGAAAGGACAATAATTGTTTGTGCAAAATGTACAAAGCTCTACATCCTATAAACAAGCTCAACCATTTTTAAAATCGTTTTAAGTCTAGAATTCCATTTTTAAATCCTGTATGAGGCTTGAGTGTAGATTGATATCGAACGAGCGAATTCTATTTCACACGTGTTTGGATATTGAAGCTCGGAACTAATTCCGATCACACAGGCCTAAGATTGTGCCTGAAAATTGTGATCTATGGATAAGGTCTTATACTTATTTTTTCCTTGTTAACAGTGTAATTCTTCATAAGACAAGAATCTAGTTGGTGGGCTTACTTTCGTATAATTATTACCGAAAGTCTTCTTAAATTTATTAGTAGGGAAGACCGAGGAGAGTTGAAACAAATGTAAGTTGAAACAACTGAAATTTCTCGGAAATAAAAAACACTAGCTAGTTGGCAAAGACGCCAATTTCACTGTTCCACTATCCCCACGCTCATTCGGTATTCATTTACGCACATTGTTTGAAAAGCTTCAATACGCTGCTATTGAATATCAAGTCAAAAAATACATAAAAGTTATGTAAACTTTTCGTCATTATTTTATCGTTATCTAAAGTTTGATAACTTATGTGTTTTATCCTAAGTAGTATATGGTATATGCCAGCTTATTAATCCAAGATTTCAACTGTGGTAAAGATTTAGCATGATTATGTTGGGGCACAAAATTAAATCAGTTCAACCATAACGGTGACCGATTTTTGTACCCTAGAAGAGTTGAAACAACTTGTTTCAATTTACCTCTTTTGCAGTTGGTTTAGCATTGGTATTTTATTTTGCATTGATTTTATTTCGCATTGGTGTTTTTAAGTTTTCAAACTCAATTTCAATGAATTCCATGGTAACATCTGTCACAAAAAGGGTTTCCCTCAAAAATAATTCACCATCTACTGAAAGCAGAGCTTAAAAATAGGTAAAACAGTCATATTGATTATTACGCTAATGAAAAACGAGTACTACAGTGGCTACTGTTGAAGGAAAAAGAAACATTAAAAAATTTAAGATCTGCATGTGACCTGCATAAGAAACTTGCAAAAGAAGAAAACAGATGAAAGAAATAGTACTAGATCCTAGCCGTCAATTCAAAGCGCACAGACCATGCCCAGACGGTATGCGTATATTTACTTGTTGGCTAACTAGAGCTTAAAGGGTTATACATAAATTGTCTTACTTTTTATGGGTAAAAAGCAAATAGTGGCGGTTTTTGTCCTGACCTTGTTTATTTGACTAATTAATAATACTTTAGGTACATACTGTCACTTATTTAAAAAGTTATGGATCCCAACGATAAAAGTGTTTCAACTCTCCACATTCTTCCATTACAGTTAAAAAATATAGATAATTAAAGGCTAAAGAAGCATTAAACAACAACGAAACTTCTCCTAACTACAGAATTTACAATGAAAACATTACCAATTTGTTTTAGTTTTACGAGGGTTAGCTAAGCAAAAATTCTTACCATCTGCATTTAGTCTCAGTAGTTTTTGAAGATGAGTTATTTACTGAAAATAATTATCTTATTTCTTTATTCAGAATTTAGTTTACTTATTTAGATAAAAAGTGTGCAATTCACACGTGGAAGAAGTGAAACCTTCAAAAATTTTGGTTTCAAGATAATGAGACGAATGTGAAATTTCGGAAAGATGATAATTACAAAGAAAACAGTGGTAACTAACGCCATCTCTTAACATAATATTATTATGAAGAGCAGCTAGCGAATCTTCTATCTTGTTCCTCGTGCCATCTATGAATACAACTTAGCACTTTTTAAAGTAACACAAAAAGAACCACGAACATAAGAAACAGTGTGTAATGCTTCCTATCTCATTTTCTCCCACGTTAAATCTTATGAATTTATATGTCTGTCTCTTTTTACTGTCGCTTTTTCGTTTCATCAACTTTAAAATCACAACGATGCTAAAGAAGTTTTCACTTCAAAAAATTAAATATTATATATTTCATATTTGAAAGCAAACGCTCGTTAGATGAACATTAAATATGCTCCAATATTTTTCTATTGCACTATTCAAATTTGTATGACTGTTATCTAAACAGAAATCTGAATGAAAAGCGTAGATATAACTTTTAAAATTACTTTCGAAAACATTTTAATTTCAGTGAAAGTGCCTACGAGGAACGCGTTGCTAAGCAAACATAATGATAAAAGGGTTTTTCAGTATGTAGCTCTAAAGGTTTCGGTTCCTACATATACCACAAAGTTTATGACTTAGGTATACGGTTATAATTATACTATCATCATAAAAGTAACGTCAGATTGTAAAATTTCCTTTCGAATAAAGACCGTATAAAATCAAAAGCACCAATTCAAATTTATTTTTTCTTTAAAGTGTAACTATTCTGTATTTAAATACTTCATATTTATTTGTCTTGTTTTTTCTCTCAAGAGATGGTTTTTCGAACTGATAATTTCATTTATTTACTAAATAGTGATAACAATGATCGCAAAAAACCAAATAGACAGACGTACGAATAGTATTTGTAGTATTTAAAAGGTAAGCACTATCTTCTTCTCAGCCGATACGCTCTTGACAGAGCTGTCGTGGTCGTCACGTAGTAGTGGAGTTGGGGGCAGATGTAATTCGCCTCACGACGTCCCGCCATCTCTCTCTGCTAGTCGTCATCCTGGTGCACTCATATAAGGGGCCACCTACTGCGTTTTTTATCTGGTCAGTCCATCGCATAGGCGACCAACCGCGAGGTCTTGTACCATCGACCCTACCCTGCACAACCAGCCGTTCTATAGATGCCTCATTTCTTCGCGAAACGTGGCCAAAGAATGTCAAAATGCGCTTCTGTACTGTAGCCGATAGACGCTCCTTAATGGCGAGTTCTTCGAGTATAGAGATGTTAGTTCTAAACTCGGTCCACGACACTCCTAACATCCGTCTCCAGCACCACATCTCTAGAGCGTCTACCTTTTTCTTTTCAATTTCCCGCAAGGTCCACGTTTCGGCTCCATATAGAAAAATGGGGAACACAAGTGTACGAACAAGTCTTATTTTCGTACTTTTTGTGAGTTTTCGGTTCCTCCATATTTTCTTGAGCTTATCCATGGCATTCCTTGTCATCGCCATACGTCTTTTAATCTCTTCCATGCTTCCTCCATTATTAGAGATCAATGAGCCCAGGTAGACGTAGGATGAGACAACCTCACAGTTCGCCAGTTGCGCTATTTGAGGGTTGTTGTTGTTGAGGCGGTCCACGATCATCACCTTGGTCTTTTTGCGATTGATTTTTAGTCCAAACTCAAGGCTCACACGTTCCATTCTCTGAAGTAATTCTTCCATATACTCAGCACTGGTTGCAAATAAGGTTGTATCGTCAGCGTACCTTAAGTTTGCGATTTTATGCCCACCGATGCTAACGCCATCCGTCCAATTTTCTAAAGTGATGCGCATGATGAGTTCTGTATAGACGTTGAATAGTAGCGGAGATACTATACATCCCTGACGGACACCCGCGCTTGGATGAAAGTTGGAGGACAAAACTTCATCAGTGCGTACGGAGGCTGTTCCTTTCTCGTATAAGCACCGAAGGAGGTGAACAAGATGTAATGGTGTTCCCATCTCTAATAAGGTTTTCCAAAGGACTGGCCATTTTACTGAATCAAATGCCTTCGAGAAATCAACAAAGCAGATAAAAGTAGGCTTATTGAATTCCCGAGATTTTTCAATAATCTGGCGAATAATGAGAATTTGCTCTCGGGTGCCTTTTCCTTTCACAAATCCTGCCTGTTCGGGCGCGATTTCTTTGCTCGAGTAGGATTTTAATCGTTCGTTCAGAATATGCAACATGATTTTACTCGCATGCGATATTAAAGCGATCAGGCGGTAGTTATTACACTTTTTCGTAGAGCCTTTTTTGTGCAGAGGTAGGAAGATAGTGTGTGCCCACTCTGAAGGCCAAGAACCAGTTTGCCAAATCTTATTGCATATAATATGAAACATTGGGACTCCTCGCTCTCCCAAGGCTTTTATTGTCTCTATGGGTATACAGTCGGTACCAGAGGCTTTTCCGTTCTTTAAACGTTTAATTGCCGCTCTGATTTCCGACAGCACGTAGCGTAAGCACTATAAGCATTGTAAATTCATTTTAAAACTATTTATAGAAGATTCCTCCAGTGCTCCGATTAGATCCGAGTAGATCGTCAGCGGTAAAAGGAAACACGATTGCCACAAAACATGGCAATTATGAAGATCTAAAATAAAATAAAATGAAAATTTTATCATAAAAGTTAATTAACTAGTTATCACGGTTGCCTGTGCAATTTTTAATCGCTATAAGCGTAAAATAGAAAATATAATATTAAACGAATTAATTCCTCAAGTTGAGGAATGCTTCAAATATAGTCCACCATTTCTGGAGTCAAGAACTTGTTTTTATATTGTACAATAGCTGTATTCTAAGACGAAGCGCTTCAAACGCAGCCTTGGTACCGCCAATTCTGCAGAATTGGCAGGTCTCGTTTCCGTTAAGTACATTTACTGAGTTTAACCGTGATTTTCTAAGTTCGACGACGACTTGCATTCGGGAAATCATAACTACAAATAGGTACAAGTAAATTTTATGTGAATTTATTAGGTACAAATTATTGAGAAAGGTTGTTTATTCAAAGCAAATCAAAAATGTTGTTCTTCTTAATACACTGCACTGTATTAACGTTCCTTGTGATATTTATACTTCCGTTAATTTATTATTGTTGAAAGATGTACCTACTTAAACAGGAGTTTAATTACGCTCTTGAAAACTTCTTATAAGCGTAATGAAGGAGTAAGCGGTTTTCATAATCTGCGGAAATAAAGTTTTTAATAATGAATACGACTGAAGAGCATCCGCCGCGGCGCGCGCCGTGGGGAGATGAGCTTATCAACCATCGTTATAATTTCTGATACATAATTTTTATTTAGGTATACCTACATTTGTAACCCAGTTACTTTCTTCCCTTTTCTTTCATGGAAGGCAACGCATCGGTAATGCATGGTGTTACTGGTGACCACGGGCCTTCGCCCTTATTTTGATCTTCATCCTCGTCGTCTTATTTGTTTTGTCCATGGCCCCCGAGACACAGAGAAACCTACTGACGGGTATAAGTGTGTAAACGTTTATTTATTATTCCCACTTACCATCTTTCGTGAGTGTTAAATGCGCCGATCTAAGGATAATATTAATAAAAAAGTTTCACATAGCCAACTCACCGCTACAAAAGTCTCAAGATTTAACCTAAACAGCTTCATTCCAGTTATTACAACCGGTGTATTGGCACGCTGCATGAAGAGCATAAGACTGCTTCTGTAAGGCCTGCTTCGTGACAACCAATCGCTTTCATATGCTGCGAAAATTAGCTGTTCACTCTGAAAATTATATAAATATATCTCGTTATATTACCACGGTTATGTCTCTTATATTAAGTTATAAGTCGCTTTATTATAAATCTTGTAATAACTGCCGAGTTTTGTTTCGTTAACAATCCTTTCATAATCTAATTTTTAATTTACAAATATAGCATTCATTTTTCATCGTGAAAATAGAATATTGGTTTTTTACATAGGCTTATTAAATTCAAGAATAATCACTTTACTTGACCACAAGTAGCTATTTGAATGGCTTGGCTGGCTTCAACCAATTAATGGACCACTACTGAGCACGGGTCTTCCCCCTTAAGGATTCCAAGAGCATACTTCACCACGCTGCACCAGTGCCATGGACATTATTGGCCAACCCAAGTGTTGAAATTTTAATGCCACCCAAAGGGCTCCGGGCTTCACGTATCCTCCGAAGCTTGGAAGCGCTTACCCTATCGTATCATAGTGGTCACCCATCCACCTATATTATATCCCTCGATCACTTAGGATCGGTACAAGCCGCCGGGCTATGAGTGCTAGTCTACGAATGTTAAGTGCTTATTTAAAATCATTATAGTTGCGTTGAGCTGTCACTCACCTCTCTTATAAACAGAGCACCAAGCCAGGTTGGCAAAAATATTTGTGAGATCATCTCAAACAAGTATATTAGCAAGTAAATATAATTTGCTTCTGGCTGTTAAATAAATTGAAACTAAGTACATTTAATTTCTTAATAATAATTAAATTCAATAATAATAAAAATATTAAAATTATTTTTAAGAAATTTTAGGGTGAAATAAAAAAAAATATTTTAATATCAATGCAACACACATTACAAGTAAAAGTTAAAGAGATGGTAAGTACGAAGAATAAAAAGATATTTCTGTGCAGAACTTTGGACAGGACTTCAATTTGATTTGAACTAAGTATAATAGATTCCACTTCAAGCGAACTACAAAAGTGTTTGAAGCTTAAAAATGTACATAATGTCCGACTAGTTTCAGGATCATCTGATTTTGGTCTTGAAAATAATTTGATGATACTCCTAAAAGAAGTGGAGAAAATACAAATAAAATTTTAAAGTTAAGAAAATTTACAAAATTCAATAATTCTTTCGTAGAATTTAGTCCTTAACATAGAAACACTATGTATACATACAAGAAGAAGATCACATAACACAGAACAAATTGTGACTGATGACGTTCCAATCTGAACAAACAAAGCGAAACTGAAAATATCTTGAAACCCTGCGCAATATCTAAAAAGAAAATAAATTCCATTAGTGTATTTAAAATGAATGATTATTATTGTATTTATTTCGTTATAAAATTTTTATTACTTTAGAAGACAGTCATAATGTCGCAGGCAATAGTTAAGCTTATTAATTTTTTCTCTTTCTTGAGAATTTTCTGCATTTTGTTTTTTCCATTGTAAACTCCTGAGTTCGTGGCTAAGAATCTTCGTTTGTGTTATTGCGTAAAACAGCAAACCAGCCAAAAATGAGTCAATGATAATGTTATACATCATTTGCGTATAGACTCCAATGACTTGATACATGAATAAATATCCGAAATAGTATTCTCTTGTTTCGCTACTAAGGAGATGGTATTTCGAGATCGGCAAATTTTTTTCTTTTTTCAGTGATAGCAAATATGATAGACCTGATAAGATGGGTCCAAAAAAGAAGCAGATGTGGCATAAAACTACATTTACTTTCCAAAGAGTTTTATAAGTACTGGTGTCGTTTGCCAACCGTCCGTCCGTATCCGTCGGCCAACTTTATCATTTCCTTTAAATAAATCACCATCAAGTAAATCACATACCTTAAGAATTTTCTTCCGATAAAAAATGATTGTCCCTACCTTTGTCATGATTGATATTTCATTAAAATAAAACATTAACTCTTCAATCACTAAGTTTACTTGTAGGGGAGTGAAAAATAAATTAACTGTGAGCAAAGCATTGTAAACAATCAAAAACGGAAATAAAACCAGAAACGAATAGTATTTGTAATATCTAGACGGTAACTTTCCAGGCCAAATGCCGAAAATTTTCGAACACTGAAAATTTAATCTGAAACTATTTGAAAGAGATTCTTCCATTGTTCTACTGTCCATAAAGACATAAGAAAAAACACTATTAAGAATAACGAACTTAATAAAAATATTCTTTATTGAAATACTCAATTGCATAAGGAAAATTTCAACACTACCATATAATTTTGCGTAACATCGCATTCTTGCATTATGATAAAAATTAAAATGAGGTATAATTTAAAATAGTTTTTCTATTTGCTGGACGTCGGACGAACATTAATTTTTAAGTGTATAAGTGATCTAAGTAGCACCATATCACTTTAAAAAATATGGAGTAAATCTCAAAGCACAGAAATACCGATAGGTACAATGGGTCTTTTTAATTAATATCTCCTGATATCTGGAATTTTGAGGTCATTAATTAAATAAGTTGCCATGTTTTCATATGTTACAGGCCATAAAAGGAGCTGATGATCCATCCACCGGTGGTCACCGGTGGTGACCGTCGCCCAAAGTCTATAACACTAAAAGCAACATCGATTCGTTACTGACTAAGAAAGGAGAAAGAGAAAAAATAAAGAAAACTACTCCTGTACTCCCATTCCTCTTACTGTGGACTCTATATTTTATTCAGAAATATACTAGTTAGTATATTATATGCATTATATCATTCTATTTTTCTGTTAGCACGTAGCAAACTGATCGATAAAAACCAAAAACAATTAAAAATTTTATAATTCAAACACATGACATACATGATTTTTTTAAAACACTCTTTATGACCAAGTAACATAATACCATTATGAGTTGAATTATTTAGTAACCGCCGACAGTGAGTCGTTAATTATGCTATTAGGTATTATATAGGTGTAATCTACATTAAGTGGTTAAAATGTTAAACATTTTTTGTCACACAAAAAGATAATATTTATTAGAATTTTTAACGGTAACGGGTCCTTCGATTTTTTTTATTTTATACCGATATTTCGATCCACTTAAATGATTTACAGTTTAGTGTCCACGATGACATAAGTTTAAAATTATATCCTAAGAACTGGTCTGAAAAAATCAACTTGTAGTATTAAATTTTGACCTCAATATCTAGTTACCAAGTGGTCTTACCGATTTATTTTGCGGGTTCTGTTCCTATTTTCCATCATTTTTTTCATGACTGTAAGAATAGAAAAAATGTAGGACATCTACAATTGTTTACCTTGAGACGATAGCCTGATTTTTATTGATAAAATGCAAAAGAAGAACCACTATATAATATAGGTAGGTTGAATTACCTCTACATCCTCAGGCAAGATTATGAGGAAGTCAAAAATAAATTATAAGTGTATACTCCATTTTTATAGTCGAGACTTATTTGGTAAACAAACTTAACACTTCTTTTTACGGAAATATTAATTTAAATTCATTAAAATAATGGTAAACAGAAATTACTTTTGGCTGTAAGTTTATTCCTCTTTAAATAATTATCAGTTTAATTAATAATAATTTTAAATTGTAATAATCTTAAATTATAATAAATCATATTAATCTTAAATTAAAATTTAAAAAACCCCGACAGTTTTATTAACACTAAACATAGCTAAGAACACACTCGATTAAGTCACCTTTCAAACAAAAAAAACTAGACCAAATCAGTTCATCCGTTTGATAGCTACGATGTCACAGACAGACATACAGATCCACAGATACACAGATACACAGACACGTCAAACTTATAATAGCCTTATTTTTCGTTGAGGGTTAAAAAGACACTGAAAGTTTGTTTACTAAATAGGACTCAACGTAAAAAAGTATTTAAGTATACTTTAACGTAAGTATTTAAGTATACTTGTATTACATTTACATTGGCGGTTTATTTCACAACGAACATTGCACAAACTTCGGCATACAGCTCAAACTAAACTGATATAAGCTATTTAAATTAATCGTGCTATGAGCACTCTCCAAACAATAAGTTTTGGCAACATCTCCTAAAACTTAGTCTAGAAAATGGATTGTCGAAACTATTAATGAAAACATTATTAATTATAGAGTAGAAAATATTAAACGTATACTTAATTAACAAAAATCAGATTTAAAATTACAAAATATGTACTACAATAATAAACTCTTTAGTATAAACTAAAACATAACATACAATAGATATAATATCGGCATAAGCTGCCGATCTCTTCCGTCAGTTAAGGGAAGAGAAAGTGGTAGCGAAAATGAAAGAGGAGTGCTAATTAAAATTAAACTAAAATTTAATATAACTAAAAGTAATGATGAAACAATAAGTAGAACTAAAGAAAGAATAAAAACCGCGCAAGTGCGTGTCAGGTCACGCGCAATGTAGGGTTCCGAAGTAGTAAGTTTATCGACTATTACTCATTAATTACTTATGCTAACACAGCCGTGATAGTTTTCCTTGTAAATTCATAATGTAATCTATTTTTGAGTATTATTTCATTTGTCCAACTCCAACTGTTTAACTAGAGAGGGGGGGCACTTGATTCTTACCCAAATTAGCATTTTAAAGTCAAATATTTCGCAAACGGACCCCAATTCCAAAAATGATTTTAAAGACCTACAATATTTTTGGAAGACCTTTTCAACGATACTCCACACTTTAGGGTACATAACAAATAAAAATTCATCTTCATTCAAAATTAGCACTTTAAAGCCAAATATTTCGCAAACGACTCATTACATTTTTGGAAGAATGATACTGCACACTATAGGGTACACGACGAATAAAAAATTCATCCTCACGTTACCTGTAGGGGAAGTACTATTTTTCAATATTTTATTCTCGGATTCTGGAGTTTTAATAAATATGTATATTATATATATATATATATATATATATATATATATATATGTATATGTATATCTATATATATATATATATATATGTATATGTATATCCATGCCAAATTACAGCTTTCTAGCACTAAGGGTCTCGGCGCTTTGCTTTGGACAGACGGACGGACGGACGGAAAGACATGACGTAACTATAAGGGTTCCGATTTTACTTCGGAACCCTACAAATAGAAGCTGGTTTAGAAAGGCCGAAAAAAATATGAGCAGTTGCTGCGACTTGTGTTTTTGGTACCAGATAATTAATAATGAAAAGAAAAATCTGTGTCAATGTTTTTTTCCATATCAATCGGGTTATAGTTTAGTAGAAATAATTTTCTAACAATTACTTACATGAATATTTCTAAATTATTAAATATGCTTTATGCCCTTTGAAACAAATTTATAAGTAATTTCTTTGAAAAAAATCATCTACAGATTTTAATTGCCGAATAGACGTCACAATAACATTATACCTATAACAGGCACGTAATTAAAGTACATCCTTAATTATTACACTTTGAAAATAAGAAGGTCTTATGTTGCGAAGCATTTCAGTATTAATAATGAGGATTTGTATAAATAACAAATATTTAAATTGTACAACAAAAGCGCTTTGCTAACTAAAACAGTAAGTCCGTAATAAACATTTTCATTCTTAATAACATGCAAAAATTTCCGGATGGCAAAGCTAAGTATTGTTATACTTCAAAGTAATAAAAACAGTTGGACAATAATTACCGCAGTTATCACGGTTGGGAGAGCTCTTGAAATTAATATTTCAATCAAGTATAACGTCGGTGGATTCCTCCCAGAGAAACTGACCAGTGACATCTGAGCTTTCCTGTTAACTGAATTATGTGAGGGTTTACCTAATGCAGGAGGTCACACTATACCGGACATCTTTATACTGTATTATATCCTACTGGATTCTAGAGGGGAGTAGATTAAAACAATGGACGTGTTTGCAATTTGGAACGTTGCAACCCTTCGGGTGCGTTTTAATTGCAAGGGATGAGCCGGTGGAAAAGTACTCCTGAAATTTTCCGCGTAATTTTTACGGCCACAGGTATTTGTGAGAGTTACTTGGAATACTAATAAGATTGTTCGACATTTGGAGTGGCTCTTTCCATTGTTTTCGTGCTAACATTTTCACTGACTTCATTTTGGAAACTTGAAACCAATCGCGTGCTTTTTTGATGCCAGCGCATTCAGACTTGGCGAGTTATATTCGCAGCTTACTTCTCTTTTACCCACATAACTGAATGTCAAATAATTATTGTTCTTTTCAGCTCAACAAAATATGATATAAATATGATATAAATTATTACTTCCTTTTTGTTTTCGTTTGTCCATAATATCCGAGATGGATCTGTTCCCGTACAAAAGAAAATGTGTGCAATTCACACGTGGTAGAAGTGAAACTTTCCAAAATTTTGGTTTCTAGATAATGAGATGAAAAAGCAATAAATCGAATCTTAAAGCAATAAATCGAAGCGCCATCTATGAATACAACTTAGCACTTTTTAAAAATCTATCTAGCAATAAAACGAATGTTCTATCTTATTCCTCGCGCCATCTATGAATACAACTTAGCATTTTTACAGCACAAAAAAAAAACTAAAAAAAATAAATACTGAGAGACGCGGACCTGCGCATCAGGTATTGTGTATCTACGTCCTGACCATTGAGCTACGGACAAGTTAAATTGAAAGTCGAAATTAGCGGTTATATTATCTTACCTGTCGTTGCATCCGGTTTCAAATCACTAACGATTCTAAAGAAGTTTCACTTCAATAAGGAATAAAAGTTACATTTTATGCCATTTTCATTGCTGCCCTAATTTTTTCCCATAACCAACACCTACCATTAACCTGTCATGGCTACTATAACTGATATAACTTATCTTAAACAATCTGTAAAGTAGTTTACAACTTCACATTTACGTAAATGTCATCTAGTAGCTACTTATACAGCATTATGTATACGAAACGTTATCCAAACTCCCACTTCACGAGCTGTAAAAGTTTGTAACAGCGTAATGTATGCAGCATAAATCTAAACGTTGAGCCGTGGACGCGAACGGAGGTAAAAACTAACATTAGACCAAAACTTTTGCTAATTCGTTACGAAAGCGCAGTAAAACTAAATAGGTACGTGTTCTCATACAGTACCTCATCTATGTGTAATAGGACATGGATAAATTCCAATACCGAATTCCAGTACGTCTAATCAAGTTAAAACATCACTAAACTATGCGTAAGGGGACGAGTACCCACTGAATTTATCAATGAATACGAGCACATAATAATATTATATCAGATATTATATTTCTTCAAAAAGATTTTATGTGGCACGGGCATTAAAACTACATTTTAAAACTTATGCCTACCGCTTTTAATAGAAAAATAGTCAAATAAGCCAAAAATTAAACACATAAAATAACAAAAATAGTTCTCGCGTGCCAGGATCTGATAGATGGCGGTTTAAGTAAAGTCATTACTAATTCTATTTTATAATCACAAATTATTCATATTTCGACAAAGAAACAACTTTTGTTGGGCCAGTTTACTGCTTGTAAGATTACAAATCGAGTTTTGTACGAACACACGTACCTGATACAAATTTATTACATTTTCATGAAATAGAACTGAAAGGTAAACGAAATCCCTTCACATTATTGCCTCCGGAACGAAGTTGGACACAAAAATATTGGATCAGAATTGAGTGTAACATGCCCGCTTAAAATGTTTGTGTCTTTCTGAAGTTATGGTCTAGAAAAATGGTTTGGAGATAGGTATCCGAGTGTGCACTTAAATCGACCGCTGTCATATGCTCCATAAAGAGGTCAAGATAAAACTTATCGGGACAATGTTATGGTCCAGGGTTTTGTCATAAATAAGACTCTCCTAATCCTTATCTTATAAATTTGGTTTAGTAAAACGGGGTTTTTGTAGCCCTTCGGATAACGTTTAGATATGCTCATAAATGTTGTATTCGTGGCCAGGTGAGGGTTCAAACTACGTTACAACTCAAGAAGTACTAGGTACAAACTTTAAAGCATTCAATAGTTTATTCTGTTTTTGATTTTCCTTAATTTCAACGATTTCTTTGGTCTATCAAGACATTTTATGTGTGTCTATCACGTCGAAACTATTGATCTGATTTAGTAGATATGCAACAAAATGAGTTGTAATTTGTAATAGCGGTCAACAGCTAATTTTGCAATCCGGGAAACGTAAGTATAGGTACGTTTTTTAACGTAAGGATTGAGTGTCCCGTAGCAAAGTTTGTGTTTTAAAATACCTAAGTACTTACCTATGTATTTTTGACCCTTTTAAATACAGACTTATAAAAATTATGATCTAAATGAGTTCCGATCATGATTACATTTTTCAAAAGGTTGCTTGATTATTTTGTTGCCTACCTATAATATTTTTTAAATCTTCTATTTTCTACAAAATTTATTTGTAGGTGCAGATATTTCCTTTAAGTATTATTGTTTAATTAACACTAGCGGGACGCTATGATGGCCATTATGGAATACCTATTAGTTTTTTGACAACAAACTACCTATGTCAATGCTTTCTTTAAATATTTTTTCAATAAACGTGATAGCCTTCAATATACAGTGCCACAAATAATAGCATAAATATTAACCACCTCATCTTAAGATGTTTCTTTACCAACGCATTAACCCCACATTATTTACTGGCACATATTCACGGAATTCCCACAGGCATGGCGCCATATTTAAATTACTTCACTCAAATCTGAATTACGTTTAACCCGCGTTAAGAGGCAGTTCCCCGCTTACTTAACGACTTTAATTTCTTATGGTTGGAATTTTCACTAACACAACGTTGAGAATTTAATAATGCTCCCATTCTAATTTAAATTTCTAGGTTTATTATAATTGATATGAATGAGTCTGGCTGTAATTATCTAGCTTTATCGACGAGAGACAATTATCAAAGGGTAGGTTAGTCATCTATGCATGATCTTTGGATGAAGTAGGTAGAGTTATAACCTGTGGTTATAACACTATAATGCTGTGACTTGAAAAATTGTCATAATGTTATGAATTTGGCTTCAACAAATTAATGGCCCAGTACTGGGTATGGGTCTCTCCTCTTGAGGAGGCCTAGAGCATACTCCACCACGCTGCTCCAGTGCGGGTTGGTGGAGGGGTTAGTGGCCAACCCGAGTGTCGGAAGTTTTCAAAACGCCTGAGGGCCTCCGACATGGCTTAACTACTGTTATCTTATGATAACAACCGGGACCGACGGCTTTACGTGCCCTACGAAGCACGGAAACGCTGAAGAATTTGCCACTTAGCGGTCACCCATCCAACTACCGACCGCGCCCGCTACAGCTTAACTTTTTCGATCACTTAGGATCGACGCAAGCTGCCGGACAGTTTTTGTGTACAGGAGTCTGCATTTTTGGGCCAGATTGGCTGGTGAAGTTCCTATTACAAATTAAACTAAACTCATTTGAATACTCAAATCGTGTATATCTTGTTATTACAATCATAAATATCAATAAACTTCAAACATCAAGTATTTTGCTTTTACCTCAGTTTTCAAGATAAGAAATAGTAACCGAAGCCCCATAGCGCATATTTTTAAAAAGTTGTATATTATCTGTTAAACGATATTAGGGCATAAGAAATAAGCAACTTGTGAACAATATTATAGGTATTTAACCTAATACCTTTAAACGAGCAATTCTTGTATAAATATATATATTTTCTGAATCTCGGAAACGGCTCCAACGATTTTCATGAAATTTAGTATGCAGGGGGTTTCGGGGGTAATAAATAGATCTAGCTAGGATTCATTTTTAAAAAATGTCGTTTTATCCGTGTTTTCAGGCAATGAAAAACGGCTACAATAGACTCTTCCTGACATCTATTGGCGAGTATATCTAGTACATCTAAGCTCGGTCATCCCGGTACTAAAATTAATATGTGCTGACTTTTTACATTCTCAATGACAAGTTAATTCCTATTATTTTTCGTCGGTTCTATTTAGTTGCCTATACAACATACTTTACAGACACCAGCTCACGGAATTTCGTTTATCTCAACATACGATTTATTTGTACATTTTATAATCTGACACCATTATCGGGTTCGACGCAAACCTTTTGAATAGTGTAGTTGAATTGCAAGCTTAACAGTAATTTGCTCCAGGCTTACCCCGACCAGTGTTAGGAAACACTGATTAATTCCCACCTGTACAATTTGCTTCCATTGTCCGAACACAGTTTCCGACCGTTTCTTGGAAACCGGAACTATCCGGTTCGACATTTCCTTATTGTTCCGTTACTGTTTTTGTTTCAACTAGAAATACAATGTGATCATTTGTTATGATTATTTATTTAACTTATGGTATGCGCCCGCTTTTAATATGGATATTTTACTAGATAGACTACATGCAACTCCATACGCTAGGAAAAATATTAAAAGTTTAACGCACCAACTCAGAGTCACTAATGGTTACTTTAATCGCTTCTTAATGAAGAATTTCCATACAAATTCTGTACTGAGGAGTAACCGTTATTCTGAGTTGGGGCGTAAAATACTTATTATATGAATCAGACAAAAATAGCTGCTGAATATAGAATACAGTCTATGGTGTAACTAATACTGAGTCTGAGACCCTTAAACTAATTTGATTAAACTATTCAAAAACCACAGCAGCAGAATGTTACATCGTAGTGTTTTAACAAAGCACAAAGTGTAAGGGCACTCTGTGAGTTTTTCGCCGAATGGATTTTCCTTGCGCGATACGACATTAAGCGGCCTAGACTAAATACAAAAACTGAAAATTATACAGAATTATGATGTAATACAAGATACTCTGAATAATATTATGTCTATGCAATGCGCATAGAAATATATTAGTATACTTCTAGCAAACTTCACCATAGCATGCAAAATTGTTTAATGCCTGAATAATCCCTAATGTGGTGATATTATCTCCTCTCTTTTGGTGAAGTAATATTGCATCTTCATGCAGAACAACTCATGACGATAAAAGATATAAGTACAATACGTTCACAATTACTTGTAGCGACAGAAAAAGGAGCATGTTTAACAAATTGTGGAGAACCATATCATGAATCTACATAATGTGGGTAGTTTCTAGTCTATGGAGAGAGGCGCAATGGTGAAAAGAAAATTGATGACTACACCGCAACAAACAATATCGTGAAACAGATTTGTAGTCAATACCATTTCAAAGATAACATATTTTTTATAGATAGGTATAGCCTACAATCGAGCTTACAATCTACATGGCAAGTGGCTATCGTTGCCCATGGACATCAGCATCACCAAAGGCATCACAGATGCTTTGCCCGTCAAGAAGAAGAAAAAAATAAAGAACTGACTCTTAAGCCCCCAGACGGAATACAGTATACAATGTATAACCACCAGAGGGCTAGTTAATAATAAAAGCATTACCTTGATTTACTGATATATGCTGCAGCAGGATACAGTGTGATGGCAATTTGCACGGTAGCACTGTCTAATGCGGGATGAGGGACTTTGATATTCTGATTACAGCGTAACTACGATAATTTAACTGGTTCTCGCACGCTTGTTCGACGGTCCTTACGTACAAACCCCTAACTACAAATTCTAAATTATACAGGAGAGCACTTCAAAGATTCAAACAAGTGTATTGTCATGTTCTACTTAACGTAAAGTCATGTTTGTCATGAAAGTTTAATATGTGATATAATATTTTATTATAAATAAAAAGATAAGTCATAAAGATCACTTTTTAGGGTTCCGAAGTAAAATTGAAACCATTATAATTTCGTCATTTCCATCCTTCCGTCCATCCATCCGTCTGTCCGTCCGAGTGCTAGAAAGCTGTAATTTGGCATTGATCTACGTATTTATTAAAACTCTAAAATCGTAGAATCAAATATTGAAAAGTATTTTTCACAAATAACGTCCGGGTGAACTTTTTCTGTCCCATAGTGTTGGGTGTCGTTGAAAAGGTCTTTCAAAATTATTATAAGTCTCCTACGACCCTTTATGATGAAATATAAAGTGAAGTGATTGATATCGTGATAAATAAATTGATTTAGTGATTTAGTAGGTACCTACGTGGGAAAAAAATATTTTAAACAGTTATAGTATAGGTACATGATGCACTTACAAACCTAATTTTTTATATATTTTTTTTCATTTTAGGGCTGCACATTACAATATTTTGTGATATGTACTTTCCCTTTGAGGTATTTTTTACCTATAATTAATTGACATTAATTACGCAGCAAAACGAAAATATGATACGAAGTGCGCGCATAATTATGTCCCGCAAGTGGCAGTTGCGGAAAAAGTGCCGCTGGGGTACGATGAATAGTCCAACGTAAAATAACTGAATTACCACTGATGTTGTTTTAAGTCGGAAATTTTACTTAATTTTGTAGTTATGGGAAATATCGTGTACAGATTTAAAAGTTCAGTTTGGCGACTATTACCTATTTTTATTAAATTAAACGATGGCTGTTTAGGGTGCCCTGAAGGTAAGATAGCAGAAAGTGCAAATCGTGTATCTACCAGTTACGGGATTATGCCTACGTAGGGACCGTCGGTATGTGGAATGTAATAACGTAGGTTCGTGTTATGAATCCACGTCGAGTGCCTAAGAAGAATTTACATCTAATATTCTTGTTTTCTGAAACTTCATACATTCGATTACATATTATGCCTATGTTAGAATGAGCTGCTTACACTACCTAGTTTAATTACTAAATTAATACATTTACATAAGCATTACAATCGCGTGCCTACTCCTTTGAAGTCTATTCATATTGGTTTCGAATATCCATACACATCAAATCGCTATAATTATCTACGTGGAAAACTGGTTCAAATGTAACAATATTAATCATTACAATATGCGCGGTGGCATTTACACATGTTAGATACATCGTTGTGAAGAGTTACCCATCTCGCGGAGAGGTCACAATTCAACAATCCATCAATGGGCCATTTCGACCTGGTTATTTATGTGTCATACAAAACACATCAATTATTTATATGCGTAGCGCTTCGAAAATATGCCAGTTGTTTGCGTTGTGGATAAGTTTTTTGCTACATTTATCTGCGCCAATTTCTACTTGTATTATAATTTTACTACACAAGAATATTTTATGCAACCTGTACCTACTAATATTATAGAGAGAAAGAAACACAAATATTTCTTTATAATAAACCTAAAAATGTTTGGAACTCTTTTTTCTGGAAATTTTAAATAACTTGTCATAATATTATAAATGGAATATAAAGATTAACATTTAAATAGTAAATCATTATCCAATTGGTTCAAAAAACAATACAAAATTTATAAATATTTACTAATCGTCTTCCTTTTTCAAAAAAAATTCCTTTTACCATTCACTCTGCCCACAAACCTTTTCCGCTGAAATATCTACCATGAAGTTACAGGATGCATGTATAATAAAAGACGTTAGTTCTTCTACTTCTGTATAGAATGCAACTGATTTCGTTACTCCCCATTAAAGAAAATGCTAACATTTGATGCTCGTTCACTTCCGTCTTGCATTTCCTGAGGTGACGTTCTACGATTTTGCCTCAAATGTTAGAATGCATTAGGAAACTCCCTCAAACCCACGCCAACAGTAGACTTGCAGACCTAATGTCAACATGTTATATCAATGCGATATTTTGGTCTCGATTTATAAAGGCTTTCTTTCGCACTGATTTTGGATACCTTATCCATTGTCAGAGAACAATTCTTCTCTGTTCTTTGACTTCATATTCTTGAACTGAAATGACTTACAGATTCCTTCTTCACTGTAAATGACTGATTGAGAATAAGACGATAGCGTAACCCTGCATTACATTTGCCATGATAATGATTGTGCAATAAAATTGACTAATCCAAGAGTTACACCGACATAAATTATATTGAAGCTGAATTCAGCGTAATTTATGAGGCACTTTGAAATATTACCCAGAATATGGTTTATCAAATATATATATATTATGTAATATTTAATATCTAACTGTAATTGTGTTTTTGTCTGTCTGTACACATATCGCGATGAAACTACGTGACATTTGGGATCATAACAATCGTAAATTTTAATAATATTATCACACTTTAAATGGACAGGGATAAACAAGAGAAAATAAATGATTTTTGACAAGAATTAATTAGATAAAAAATGAAAATATTTACGTAACAATCTCTAAAAAATATGATTTTTTCTAGTTTATAACATGTGCCTAGTTATTCTCCTTCAATTTCAGCTGAATTTGGTTAGTGCAGTGGATAATATGGTTTGCATTAGTGACTAGACGCCGGCGGATGTCCGCAACTCCACAACATTAGTATACCTATGCTGCAGTGTCGCAAACATTTACATTAGCGACATGTTTCATAAGCATTCGCGTTGGCTCTCCTTACTTTTGATAAGAATATTAAAAAATATTCTGATATAACGAGAACATTAAATAGTTCAATAGTAAAAAACCGGCCAAGTGTGTAGACCATAGGCAAACTACCACTATAACTCATTAGTTATTTAACTCATTAGCTTAAGTAGTTACTTAAGCTACCTTAGCCATGGTAGTTTTCCTATCAAATTTATCACAATAATACTGCCATAAATGATTCACATGTCCAACACCATGTATGTGGCAGAAAGGGACACTTGACTCTAACCAAAATTAGCACTTTAAAGCCGAATATTTCGCAAATGGACACCTGAATCTAAAATTAATATTTGCAGGCCCATAATATTTTTAAATGATATTGAAACCCCACACTATAAGTTTTCTAGCATTGTTTGTATCTGCTTCATGTACAGGACGAAACTATAAGACTTCCGTTTACAGTACGAAAACCTAAAAAATTAAAGCTCCGAACATAAAACGACCAAGAAACAAATCGCAAAATAGAGCGTGACAACAAATGGCTGCTTTTCAGAAGAAAAGTGTATCCTTTCTTAATTAGATATTGATGAGATATCGACTATAGGATTCAATAATTCCTGAATTACGTTCGGGGAAACGTACTCCAATCAGCATTAGCCACAAACGACTTGCAATATCACAAAGGTTGCAAAGAATATGGATGAAAAAGTTAATATAGAAGACCGCACGCGTTACTGAGGAAAAAAGATGGATGTTCGTGAATAATGTTCGGTCGCGAACTGTAGTAATGGACAGCACTAAATATTGCACCGAGGGAAAATAAATTACGCCACTTTTTCAGACGCACAAAAAGCACTCTTCGTTTTCTCTTTCACGGGATCTCGGGTAGAAAAAGTTTAATATGTTCGCCGGACACTGATTGTGTAAGTGGCTTGGGAAGGTCCAATGGTTACTGCGTTCTTACAATTTGTTTTATGTCATATCTACTTGGAAAAATTTTTCACTGTCTTTACTGTTACTACACTATAATAAAATTTTATTTTATATTAAATTGACGCCTACTTCATGAATACAAGCCACAAGGAAGACTTCAAAAACAATAAAGTAGGTAAATTGCAGTGGGAAACGAAATTTATTTGTTAAAGAAAATGGCGCTATTCACTTATTTGAGAAAGTTTATTAACTTCAGTTTCAGTACTATTTACAGAAGGTCTTCCAAAATTCGAGCATATTTGTAATCGAAAAATTGAAGAAGACATTATGAATGTGCATGTTTCGAACCTAGCCATTGTTTTGTACTTAGTTACAAAACAATCTTCATTCGGTGGACAGAGGGAAAAATGCTTCTGATTTGTTCTAGCCTTATTTTATATCTGTAGAGGTAGTTTTTAGTCCAATTACAAAACAAACACTGAATCCGTTAAAGCAACATAACTAGTCAAAAGTGGAGCATAATAAACATGGGTGGTTTAATGAGTTTACGGGCAGCTGCATACAAACGCAGGTCCAAGTTAAATTGGCGAGAGAGCATCGCTTTGGCTTTTGTAGGAGAATCAGCACCCCTTCAGCGCTAAATGGATTTATTACCGGACCGGTTCAGGTGGATGCCGTAATTAGTCTTATTTCACCATCCAACTGTTTATTGTTCATAGTTGCCAAATTGAAAATTCAATTTTATTCCATTTCAGCATTTGGAATAGAATTGATTACATTGTGTCGTATTTGGATGAATTTGGAATATCTATACAAATAAATAAAATTGCAAAGTCTGTTTGTTACAGTCCGCGACAAAACTATAGCACATCCATCCATTCATTCCATATCCATTTTTGATTAAAATTTTTAAAAAAATGAAAGTGTTATCTTTCAAATTGTATGTTTAAAGATGTTTAGTAAAGGTAGTCATTTAAAATGTTAGAAAGAGATAGCTATAGTGTACTTTTAAGGTCCGATTGTGAGAGTGCTGCCATATAGGCGCGACAAAACTATAGCACACTTTTATATTACTGTGCGTTTTTTCTTGTCCAGCCGAGTTATTTTTATTGTTGTAGTAGAATAAAAAATTACATTTTAATATACCAATTTAGTATTTCATTTATCATTGCGGAAAAAATAATTATTACCCATGATCGATAACTCAAATTAAATGTGCCATAAAAGCATATTTACTTAAAATATGTAGAAAAACCATTATTAAATTCTTAAAAGATGATAAAGATATGCCTGGGCATTAGTGGGTTGAAGCCATATTGAATCAGCAAATATTTTCTTATATCCTATGACGTTGAGTAGCAAAAAGCGAGTTAGCAACAGTTAAGGAATTTCTGCCATGCCGCGAAGTCCATTTTCTGGTTTCGTAAAAATGTAAAAATTCATCAAAAACAATTTCTCCATTGTATTGTTTATAAAATAGTTTTAGATTTTTTCGATTTACTTATATTATCTTACTATTTTAGTATTTTTTTTATTAATTTCTATTAGTCAAAGAAACTAGCTATTTACATGTGTAAGTTTTGTGAAGGTAAAGCTATATTTATATTATTATTTTATATTATATTAATTATTTCAGGTAACGTAAAAATTGTCACAGTCCTCCTAGATCTCCCCTAACTTTTACAGCTTCCAGTCATCCTATCCACCTATCGATACATTCACAGGAGCATAACATAACGCTGTCAATCACCTACAAAAACACAAACTGTTGCACTTTACGTTTCCACATTCGACTCTAGCCGTCGAAGGCATCTAAGTATACTAATCATCAGTATCGTTATTCATTTAATAAAACTGCTACTGAGCGATGTTTATTATGACTAACCACAGAAACAGCTAAACCGATTATGATACAGTTCTCACTATTGAAGGGTGTTCGAGGCAACATTCAGTTTTTGTTTTTAATTAATCAGTTCACGAATAAAAGAAGATAGTAACTAAATAGTCCCCTATAATATTTTTTTAGTGTTACCTAAAACATGTAATGATTTCTCGAAGAGAAGTGAGTGCGGTAACTTCAAGAAATACGTTCAGTTTACATAAATACTACCGTTATACTGAGAGTAGTACTAGTAGGTATGTGTAGTAATCAGATGGTAGTAAGCGAGTTCCCGAGGGATTTAGTTTCAATCACGGAGAGGCCGCCTGATTAATGCATACTAAACAGGCCACACTCATTTCCCGGCAGAGTCTTGCCACTCCACAGACCTTTTCAACCGGACTGCGATGCTAATTTTAATTTTATATGCCTTTCAGCTTTCACTGTTTTTTTTGGAGTAAAACTTCTTTAGGCACGATTTGAAAGTAACTCAGATAATTTTTCTGACGGAAGTATTCGGACGGAAATAAGGCTCTATAGTCTATAGTCTGTTGGATTTCAAATGAAAACAAAACCTTAAACAAAATTGATGTACAGATACATAATTCTATTAAAATTAAATTGTATCTGTGACAAGTCTATAGATTAAATAAGTATAATTGTTGCCGGCCAAGAAGATGACGATAGACCCGCTTCTTGAAGGACCCCATGTCATAGCTTAGAGGGAACACCGATGAAGGTAGTTTGTTCCACAGTTTACAAGTGCGAGGTAGAAAATGACGTGATAACCGAACTGTGGACGAACGCCAAGTATCCAGGTAGTGATGGTGGAACCTGGTACGTGATGTGCGGTGACAAAAATTAACTGCAGGTATTTAGCCAAGCAGTTCTTCAGAACATTCCCCATTGTACAGACGGTAGAATACGCAGATAGAGCCTACATCTCTCCTCAACTCAAGTTTCTGGTACTTATTGTCATTTTATGAATTTTCTTATTAACAGAACTGTGTATATAATTCATTCAGAAAACATTACATTGGTAGTTACTTACTTCTCCTATTTTTGACCAAGACCCTCGTTTGAATATCAAAGTTATAAGCTCACAAGTCTCAACCTCTGTTGTGAACATTATATTCAAAGTCACTTAAGCTACAAAATCCTATCCTATCTTGTTTACATTTAAATATCCTAATCCCAACACCGGTGTGGGCAGCAATCAGTGGGCAGTAAAGCGTGTTCCCGAGGGATTTAGTTTCAATCACGAAGCGGCCACGCTCGTGATTAATGCATACTAAACAGAGCACTCATTCTCGGACGACTAAAAGTACTCGCTTTTTTCTGTTTGAGAATGAAGACAAAGACTTTTTGTGTAGAATCCTGCGTGTCACTTTATCTGGCTGCAGTTTTTCATTAAAATGAATAAATTTTTTGGTATTTTAGAAATGATATTTTATTTATTAAACTCGTTAGCTCTAGGGCAAATGGTTTAGTTCAAAGAATAAGCTTTGAATTTTACAATTATTGAATTTGTGTGAAATATTTTTGATCCGTAATTAAAAATAGAATAATTGCGATCGTTCGCCCAAAATTGATTGCATTGCGTTTCGCAAGACTTTTGATGTGATACATCTATAGGCGAGGGCTAAACCTGATTTCTGGCGCGGTGAGTGACGACGCTTCGCCGCACTATATTATTATGGTAGGGCAATATGAAAAGAAAAAAATAATAACACAATGTGGGTAATCATAAATAAACTTAGTTTGATGGGCTGTAGCATACAGTAGAACAAAACTGTCATCATTTTCTGGAGACAATTCGTAATACTGTATGTTTTCATCATGCCATATTTAGTTCCTGTCATAATCTTTACTTTTATGCCTATTAGTTGTATAAAATAATTTCGATGTTTCACATCTGCCAGCCGCCTCATGACGGCTCACATTTTTTTTTTTCATTTTTCCAACGTCCAACTACCTACGCTACAAAACCTACGCTATGTCATATTGTATTCCTTGTCAATGTTGCTTCACCGAACATATTTTCAGGGTCTGAACTTAGCGATGATACCTTGGCCTCTGACATGGTTCTTTGGCCTCTGATGGTAGTTTTGCACACATGCATAAATATTTTAATTTATACACAAGCGATCATGCTCAGGCAGTATGTCTGTGATACATACACTAGTGTGCATGCTAGTAAGCAAGTATAGAGCTAGTGTGCTAAACTAGCAAGCTAGTTTCTAACATTTTTATCTGAGGCCTTGTTAAATAAAATAGATCTAACACAAACGGCGCAGAACTTATGAACTATAATACAACGACAGAACGATTGTTCATTTAAGGACTAAACACGCACTTACTACTGTTGTTCAATCGTAATGTTATTTCTATTTGTGAATGCCAAAGAGCTGTGAATGCTTCACGAACACGAGTGTGCAAATAAGGCGTCCTTGAAGTCAAGTGACTGGCGGCAATTAGCGCAGGCAAACGTAAGAAAGGAAACTCTTGGTTTTACTTAATTAAAAAAGAACTGGCTTGTGTTGCTGAGCAGAGCAGTTCTTACTTCTTGAAAGAAATGGGTTTCCCGTTTTTGTAATTAAATTAAAATTTATATGGGTACCTATTTTAAAATTGTTTAAACTATTTTACTGACGATCTCTTTAACCATTTCAACGCTAATCTTCTTTTTATTATATTTAAAGAAAAATACTGTTTCTTTAATATACATTTCCAAAAACCCAATACAACCAATAATTGAGAAACGAGCAAAACAGTCTGCTCATGTTAAGTGGTGAATCGAAGAATCCGTAATAGCATTTATTCACTTTCCGACAGAAATAATAAAAAATATTATTAAACATTACAAGAAAGAATTTGGCAGAAGATGGCTGGTAGCAAACCAGCCGGGCAAAATAACTAACCAATGCGAGTCGACTGTACTTACCTAATGATTAAACTGGGTGGCAATAAGCCTAGTGATCTCCAACATGCACTATAGCTTATGAAATTATGGTTGGTTGGACTTAATTGTAAAGCCCCTTAACCGAAAACCTTATATTAAATGATATCCTCCCTATTATTGATATTTAAAGTATTCCCACGTAAGGACTAATTAATGTGATGGTTGGATGGACTTCACACGACTTTAGCGTCTATGCTACTTCAGTAACCATTTTCATATGCAGGAGTGTATTTACAATTAACGTTGCCGTTTATACTGGATAATTTATAGTAACTACTACAACTGAACTAGCAATTAAAGCCTGTTATTCCCCGTCTGCTCTGACTCAACGAGAGCGAATCAAATATTTAACTCGTTAAGACTAGGTTCCTTAGTAGATAACAGTAAATAGAAATCATGAAATTTAACAGTCAAATATTACCTTAACATATAGAAGTTACTAATTTTGTAGACCCGTTTCTCTCAGAGACTGCTTTTAAAATTTTAAAAGATAAGTAAATCCATGCCGATACATACTTCCCCAAGCGTAGCTGAAATAAAATGTTAAACTATAATTTAGCTCGTAAAAATTCTCGTGTGTACTTAAAAACCCTCTCCCGGAGGGAATTACGCTTCGTCCAGCTATAGTATAACATTTTCAGCTCTAAAAATTCGCTACCAACTACATCGTTTACATATAAAGTATGTGAAAATTAAATTGCTGTTGAGTGCGGAGCGGGCCGCGCCTACTGAATGTCCCAAGTTGGGAGTGCTTTAATTTTCCGGGGCTCAGTGTGTGGCACAATGGACGAGCCCGCGGCCATCATTACGAGGTACCGCGTCTTTCATCCATAGCTTTACTTCGCCAACTTCGTTGTGCGATGCGTGAATGCGATTCGGAGCTTCAGAAATGCTGACGTATATTTTCGTGTAATAGTACTTACTAAATTTCTTGAATGCTACGGCTACACTACCTCACCGTTTGCCGCTTGTGTAGGCAATAATTATGGCATTCACTTGTTTAAATGCCGCGTTAAGTGATGTGGTCAGTTTAGAGTTTAACTGGATGTGACAAGAACTAGGCTGTAAACAATAAGTATATTATTTGTTTGTAATTTTATGAGTGTGAATAATTAATTAAAAGAATCTCATGAATGTCCTTAGTACAGAATGTCATTAGCGTATTTGTTAAGAGTGGTACAGTATTTGTGTCCCCGTAATTTTCAACCCATGAATGGCCACTGCTGAGCAGGTGTACTCCCTTGAGGAGGTCTAGAGCATACTCCACTACACCACGAGGCTTCAGTGCGGATTGGTGGCCAACTCAAACGTCGGAAGTTTTCACACCGCCCGAGGACATCCGACATGGCTTTAACGACTGATGTCTTACGATAACAACCGGAACAACGGCATTAAAAAATTAAATTCGTAAATCTCTAAATCCTGGTTATAATCTGGCCCCATAATCATAAGTTTTAAATTATGACGGAGGAAGAACTTGTGAAGGAAGGAAAATATTTTTAATATAAGCATTGGTTTCAAGCAGGGTATCTGAAGAATCCACATGACCAATAGCGGGTTAAATATAATATATTAAGTTGGTATACCTCCAACCAGTTCTACTTAATATTTTATTGATTAGAAACCCTGAACCAAGAAGTTATTTCTAAATCTCCAATTTAACCCAAATTGTTTGACTTCTTTCACTATAATATCATGTCTTTCGTGGCAAATAATAAATTTAACACCAATTTGATAAATTACAAAATTGGTTGTCGTTTACAGATATCTAATAAACACATAATTCATGCCAAGCGATGTATAACATAAATGGTGTCATGATTATAGGTCCTTGTATAATTTACGCGATGTTATCCAATACGAAATGAAGCAAGTACTTGTAGAAAGGTATTTAGCAATTATAGGAACGAGTTAATTTACGTATTTTTAAATTGAGGCAATCAGTCATTGTCGGTTTTTCCAGTAGAATACACGAGTTTTGTACTCTCGTTTCAAAATGGCAGCAATTTCAGAATCTTTCAAAATTAATTTCGTGTTTTTAAAACTGTTTGGATTATGGCCAGGAATAAAGATGACCAGACTTTACAAATGCTATTCGATGAGTTTTCTTTTCATTTCACTTATTGCGTACAATTCTTTGCTTATCCTAAACTTGGTATACACTCCGCGACAAATAGAGTTAATGATACGCGAAGTAATTTTTTTCTTCACAGAAGTGGCTGTTATGGCAAAAGTTTTCATGATTCTTCGGATGCGAAAGAAACTGTTCGTCGTATTCGATATATTAAATTGTGAGCATTTTCTAGGCGAAGACGACGTAACCAGGCAAATTGTATACGAACATGTTTCTAAGTACAAAACTTACTGGAAAATATACGCCATTTTGTGCAACTTCGCGTATTCCTCACAAGTGTTTCTGCCAATATTCGTACATTTGATATTCAAGACGAACTTAGAATTGCCGATATGCAAATACTATTTCTTGAACGCAAACGTTGTGAGAGAATATTTTTTGTTATGCTTCGTTTACCAGTCCCTTGGCATGTATGGCCACATGACCTACAACGTTAATATTGACACATTAATGTCTGGTTTGATATTCATGGCTATAACTCAGCTTCGCGTCATCAATTACAAGTTCAAGAATTTAAGAACAAGTTCGATGGATTTTAAAAAATCTAATCGATACATCGACGGTGAACAAATTGTTAAGCTTAACCGCTACCTGGTGCATTATGATATTTTCCTCAAGTACGTGTATTTTTGATGACAAAATTTATATTTGTTTAATGTTATTTAGACTTTTTATTGCACTTTCAGGTATTGCTCAATGATGCAAGATATAATCAATCTGACCATGTTCATTCAATTTGGCATAGCTTCTGCAATCATTTGCGTTATTCTATGTGGTCTTATTTTGGTTAGTATAATACTTTAATTTCTTGACAACGCCGCGCCGCCGGGCTAAAAATCCAAGAAGGTTGCTAAAAGCACATATCTAGTTGGATTCTTAGTTTATCATTTTAATTTTTTTTTTAATTACCATAAAATCTTTAAAGACAACACGTGAATTTTTCAGCCGTCTTCAACAGAATTTTTATTGTTCATGGTTTCATATCTTTTTGCTATGTTGACGCAAATTTTTGTGCCGGCCTGGTTAGGCACACATCTCATATACGAGGTGAGAATAAATATTTTTTAACAAAATTTGCCTATCGAGTTTTCAGTTCTAAATGTGTATTTTTAATGATGTCCTATGCACATTTGCAAATTTTTTTAATATCAATTTTGTTCTTTTTCAAGAGTCAAAATTTAGCGTTCGCAGCATATTGCAGTGAGTGGATTCCACGTTCGGAGAGGTTCAAATCTAGCGTCAGACTGTTTATGCTGCGCACCAACACCCAGATCCAGCTAACTGGCTGTGGGTTGTTCCCGCTGTCGCTTGATACATTTGTGTCGGTAAAAATATTACTTATTTTTTTTAAATTAATACTATACAAGGGTAAAGTAAAACTGACAACACCTTTACAAGATTTTGATTAGATACACTAAAATTATCCCAACTCAGGAAAAGAATTTACTAAAGCATTTACTCGCAGATTGTGGCACTAAAAATCGATTGTATGTATGTCACATAAATAGTGCTTAGTAACAACAATTAAGTAGCCGATATTTTTTTATTTTATATTTAAACAGAAAGCCAAACACATTTTTACAATCTTCCCTTAAAGGAATTTACTAAAAAAATGTAACTACATAGGTGTTTTACCATTTTTCGTAATGCTAACTTCAAAATTTGAGCATTTTTTAACAAACATTCAACCTCTATGTAACCCTTATCGCGATGGTATATTAAAATAACATCCTTCCTCAGTGGGGCCAACATCATAAGATGACCCCTTTGTCCCAACGTTTCGTATGAAATTCCTATTTGACTGAATTTGAGCTCAGTGGTGATGAACCAGACAGTCCATCAGTTAGGATCAGCAGTTTTAGATGCAAATTTTTCAGATGAAATAGAATTACTTTGGCAATTGGCATATTCTAATAATTGATTAATGTTTGTTACAGATTTTGAAAACAGCTTATTCGTTCTTCACTCTCATCCGCAGTTTTCAAGAATAGTATATTTTTAACTACTCTTTGAAGATATAATATTTTTTATAGTCTTTGATGCACTTGTACTTTTTTACTTGCACATTTTTACTGTGAACACTAATGTAAAAAAACAGCTGTTTTATCAAATACTATAACCTGGGACCACTTCAATATATTTAATTTATGTATCGTATTATAGTGCATTTCAACTAAATCTACAGTTGGCTATAATGTTGGTAGTATTGAAATAAGAGTATAAAAATTAAAATGTTTAAACGTAATGTTTTATATTATATCGTAACAAATATCGTTATTACCTTTGATGAACTTGATAACAATGCTATTATTAAGATAATTATGTCCATAAAATGGTTTTTGAAATTTAAAAGAGACTTATTTCAGTGCTGCCAACATTACAACCAACTGCAAATTTAGTTGAAACGCACTATAGCAAACAATCTTTGGTATAGAACCTTTGGCAAGCTTTCAATAAATAGTGCCCTAAACTACCCTAAGACTAAGAAATACAAAATATTTTTTATCTTACATTTTTACTTAGAGTAAAATTGTTACAGCTTCTTAAAGGTTATATTATCTACTGTACAACAAGCTGAGACAATGTTGTTTAGTCGTTGTAAAGCTAGAATCACGTGCTCTCCTTTCTGGGTTAACGTGGTACCAGTGTTTTCTTCTTACTACGTGATTACACAGTTTATTGCTACACTGCCTTCATCCTCTATCCACAGCTTCTCAACTTGAAGCGATCTTTTATGGGGCTCGATGTTCATTTTAACAATAAAATCGGTACACATGAAAGCAAAGCTTGTAGTTAAAAGTTACTATGGTATCTATAGATGTATGACAGTAACGCAGGGAAATAATATTTTTGGATTGGATGCAGCAAGACGTAGGTTTACCGAACAGCAGCGAGGGCTGTAAAACTAGTGTTTAATAAACCTAGATTAACAAATTATTTAGAGATTTTATTCATGAAAGGATTTAGGAGATGTTTTAATAAAACCGTTGTTACATTTGAAGAGTTACTAGCACATAGGTAAGTACTTTGAGAAGCAGTCTTATTAGAAGGCACGTATTTCGTTCAGTTGGTCTTGTGTAACAATTTAGCAAAAGTTTTACCAAAGTATTTTTCCTCAGTCCTGATTCCTTAGAGTTAATAATACCTTCGTTCGGATATGAAGCATAAACCTTTGTTATGTGTAGGAAATACCTTACGTAGGTAGGCACCTACCTATTTAACAGTGGTGAGGAAAAAACCCTAAATTACTTAATAAATATAAGTTCCTTAACTTCGCCAGTTCTGATATGCATCTCAGACTCAGACCTTCATAATTTAAAAAATAATACTGTGCCAGCAAAACCTTCCAATAACTACATGAACTTCGAAAAACTAGGTAGCCTACCTCTTGGTCTATGACAATTTATAAGACCAGTAAAGTTTAAAATTTCCACAGGAAATAAAATAAGTAGGTACCTAGGAATTTATCGATTAAAAAAATAAATATTTAACCAATATTTGAAATAACAAAATTAAATGGTTACGTAAGTATAAGATCTACCTATTATTATGGATGAATATAAACATCTAAGGTAACCTATTATGTAATCAAGCTGATTAGGTTGATTAAGCAATAAGCATAACATTAATTTTAGCATCAGCGTAAGTTGTTTCTATAAACCAATGCAGCAATGTAAATGGCATCAGAATAAAAAAGCTCAAGGTAGGTATGATCCTCAAAAGATCCGTAAGCCGAAGAAATTCAGAGCGTATAATGCGTGACGTCATTACCGCCACAAGATGGCGGTCATCGGTCATCTGGACAGATAATGATAGTCGCATTAGGTCGTTACTCATGAATCGCCATTTTGCGAGCTATCGCGTAATGTAATATGGATATTTGGAATGAAAGAATTTGAGCTCTTCCTACTAAAATATTTTATACATATCTGAATATTTCTATATACTTTAAGTACTTACCTAGTATTTAAACTTTAGCCCTAATTACTAGTAGGCAGGTATCCCCACCTGCCGGCTAACGATTGGAGTTATACAAGTGAAAATTAAAAAATGAATTTACAAGGAAAACTAACACGGCTATGTTAGCATAATAATTATGTAGTTAATGAGTAATAATCGATAAACTTACTACTAAGTATACTTCGGAATCCTACATTGCGCGTGGCCGGATACGCACTTGTCCGGTTTTTTTTCTTTGAAAACTGACGTGATCGAGATGGTTATAGTTATGTGTCGTGTAAACAAAGCTGTCGAGAGTTTTTTTTTTTTATTACATCGCTTTTATTTTAAGAAAATAAAAATAATTATTTACCTATTTGTACCTTGATAATTAACTAGACCTAGTCATTAATTGGATAAAATAAGGTACCTAAGTATGTAAACAATAAATATGCCCATAATTAAAATTTAAAAGCATTCTGTATTCTATTGCCATAGGCAAATCCATTATATTAATTTCCATGACTTTATAACAGCGCGTACGTATTGGAGGGACGATAACTTTGAGGGCCCGAGGCAAAAATTACCAATTCAGAAGGGTTACCAACAATAAAATATTCCGTATGTAAACGATAGGTACTTAATAAGATATAACAGCAAGTTTTTATTATTAAGGCTGTCTGTCTTAGGATCAATCAATACTGCTAAGCTTGTAAATATACTAGTTTCTCTATGGCTTCACCAGTAAAACTAAATAACAACTATAGAAGTTATAGATGTTATAGAAGTTATGGGTATAATATATAATTTGTTATTGTTACGTGTTCTATTGCGGGTGTATGGAAGACTATAAAATTAAAGAAGTATTTAGGTAAACTAAAATAATATATTGTACTTTTCACAAACTATTATTTAAATTACTCCTAAATAATAAACTATCGCGAGTATAGCACAATGTGCTCCGAACGCAGAATTAGGACGACTGACTTGTGAGAGCAGGTAGGGTTGCGTTAAAAAGCCCCAAACGCCACTTCACATATTTCAGTCGTCACCTAATAAATTACCATGGCATGTCACCACAATATTCCCCCCTTATAAAAAATAAGGTAATTACTTAGGTAAGTACAAAAATTTTCTTTCCAATTAGGTACAAACAAAACATTGAACAAAATAACATGGGAACCACCAAGTCACAAGTTGAGCCCTACTTAAAATAACAAAACAAGAAAAGGTCCAATGCAAAAATAAATCGTTTAACACTCAACACTCAAGTTAACATAATAAATTTTGGTATAAGTGGTTCTCACAGTTCCAAAGAATACATGTTTGGGTTTCTTATCACACTAGTTTCAAAGTTTCATAACTCTCATAAAGAAATAAACGTTCTTGTTTCTTAAAAATGTTAAGAGGTCATTAATCAATCAGGATATTAGTTTTGGGACTCGAAATCCTTTTCAAGTGAAACTAAACATTGCTTAACACAGAAAGAAAAAAATAATCTCACACAAGATACTTAACTACATTTAAGTACACATTTAGTAGATACTTAAATACACAGAGCTATTTGTAAAAATAAATGCTTGTGAAGTTTTAAGAACATAAGTATGCCTAAAATATTGTAAGATTGTGGTCTTAAGTAGATTCCACTTACAAATTTAAAAATTGTTAAATCTTAAAAAGGTATGTGTAAAAACTTGTAAACAAAAAGCTTAAATATTAAAACAGTGTAAGTACAAATATTACTAATTACTAACAAATCATTCACGTAGCTATAAAAAAAGAATATACACTATTATAGCATTATTATATTAATACAACAGCTGTTATCAAAAAAATATAAGAAATGCACGTCTCAAAAAATACTCATTATACTACGTAATACTAATAACTATAGTAAAAACTTAACTTTCATATCGTTTTGGTACTTTGCTAATTCTGCCAGAACGTGTTACAACATCTTTACTCATTATAGGGGTGTCATTAATCACGACTTGTTTATTATTTTTAATCTTAACAGTCGGTTTAATAATTTTATTTACTGTGCTATCTTCGTCGTCTAAAGTATAAGCTGGTTTCAATCGATCGATAGAAATACAAGCTTGACGATCAGCTAATTGAATTTTGTAATACTTATCTTTTCTACTAATAACATTAAATGGGCCGTCATAAGGAGGTTGTAGAGGTTTTCGCACTGAATCATTCCTCACAAAAACTTTGTCACATGTATATAAGTCCTTGTGTACAAAAAATTTTCGCGAATCTTTTACCTCTCTACTAATTGGCTTTATATTACTTATGACTTTTTTAAGCTTAGATACATAATTATCACTATCTAAAATAATATTAGGACTACTATCATAAAAATCTCCAGGTAAGCGAATACTTGTACCATAAATCATTTCTGCACAAGTATGATTGCTGTCAACCCTAACTGCCGCTCTCAACCCTAATAGAACTGTAGCTATTTCTTCAACCCATGACCGTGTGGATAACCGTGCGGTAAGCGATGTTTTTAATGATCTGTGCCATCGCTCCACTATGCCATTACTTTGAGGGTGATAAGGCGTTGTTCGTAATTTTCTTATTCCCATAATTGACATTAGGTGAGAAAAAAGATTACTTTCAAATTGTCGTCCTTGGTCACTAGTTAGTTTTATTGGACAACCAAATCTAGCGATCCACCCTTCATATAGGACTCGGGCAACTACTTCTGAAGTCATTTCCTTTATTGGAATTAACTCTGGCCAACGACTATAACGATCTATCATTGATACGCAATATCTATACCCATCGGGGGATGTACTTAGAGGTCCAATTATATCAATGTGGACGTGTTCAAAACGATTGCACGTTTCATATTTCCCTGAACCGGATATAGTATGTCTTTGAATCTTAGCACGCTGGCAAGGAATACATGTCTTAGCCCATCTACGAACGTCTTTGTTCATTCCTACCCAAAAATATCTATCACTAATCATCTTTTGAGTAGTACAAATAGAGGGGTGACTTAAATTATGAACTGAGTCGAATGCAATACGTCTAAATACTTCCGGTAGGTATGGTCTCGCCCTACTAGTTGAAGTTTCGCATTCTACATAATGTTCAGTACCTGGTATCATAATACGTTTAAAATGTATTTTGTTCTTCAACTCGCTGAACTCCGTGTCATTTTTTTGTACACGTGCCAGTTCTGCGAAGTCGATAGCCGTGGGACAAAAAATTTCTTCCACACGGGATAAAGCATCTGCTACGACGTTGTCATTACCTTTAATATGACGAATATTCGTAGTAAACTCGCTTATAAACATTATTTGCCTAGCTCTCCTAGGTAACTCTTTGTTACTACCCATTTTATTAAATGAGTAAGTTAAAGGCTTATGATCCGTTAAAACAATTAAATCGCGACCTTCTATCATGTAACGAAAGTGAGCTATCGCCATGTATATAGCTAAAAGCTCTCTATCATATGCACTGTATTTCTTTTGTGCATCGGACAACCTTTTTGAATAATAACCTAAAGGTTTCCAGCTGTTCCCAACCTTTTGCTGTAATACAGCGCCTACGGATGTCTCGCTCGCGTCTGTCATCAGCGTTAAGGGTGAATCGGTTGTAGGATGCGATAACGTAGCAGCCTGAGTTAAACTACGCTTGCATAATTCGAATTGAGATACTGCTTTGTCGGTCCAAATAATTTGCGTCTTATCTTTCTTTTTAGAATTAATTAAATATTTATCTAATTCGGATTGCTGTTCTGCTGCATTAGGTATATGTGATCTATAAAAATTTAACATACCTAGAAATCTTCTTAGCTGGTCAACGGTTGTGGGTCGCGGAAAATCGATGATGGCTTTTACCTTTTCATCAAGCGGCCGTATACCCTCTGCTGATACTTCGTGACCTAAAAATTCTAATTTTTCCTGCTCAAAAACGCATTTTGAAATATTAATGGTAATACCGAATTTCTCTAATCTAGCAAATACTTCTTCCAGATGCTTTCTATGCTGTATTATGTCATCACTAGCTATAATTACGTCATCTATGTACACGAATAAAAAATTAAGATCTGGTAGAACGCTATGACACATAAATCTTTGGAAAGTTTGAGCACCATTTCGCAATCCAAACGGGAGTCGCTCATATTCAAATAATCCGAATGGCGTGACCACGGCTGTTTTCTCAATATCACTTTCATTTACCGGTATACAATTATAAGCTCTATTAATATCTAATCTAGAATAAATTTTTTTACCAGCAAGAATATATGTGAAATCTTTTAACCTAGGGACAGGATATTTATCAGGTTTAGTAATAGCATTTAATGCTCTATAATCTCCACAAGGTCTAATTTGTCCGTTCTTTTTAGGAACAATGTGTAAAGGACTTGCCCATGCACTTTTGCTTGGTCTACAAATCCCCATCTCACACATAATACGGAATTCCTCTTTCGCTTTCGCATATCTATCGGGAGGTAAAGGTCTCGGTCGACAATGTACAGGTGGTCCGTTAGTATCTATAAAATGCTTAACATTATGTTTAGGTACATCCTTAAAAGAAATAGGCTTAGTAAGGTCTGGGTACTTAGATAACAAATCGTAATAAGGATGGCTATTATCAACCGTTTTAATTGAACTATCATTGTATTTTGAAATGGATGCTATAATATTAAGATTTGTTACCTGATCCACCAGTTTTCGCTTATTGAAATCTACAATTAATCTATATTTCGTTAAAAAATCAGCTCCTAAAATAGGTTGCTTTACATCTGCTATTATAAATGTCCACTGAAAAGCTCTACGTAACCCTAAATCTAAAATCATACTATATAAACCAAAAGTCTCTATGGGCGTACCATTTGCCGCGTACAGTTTATATTTATTGGACTCACTTTTTACACTATAGCGCACAGCACAACGCGGTAACACAGACACATTGGCACCACTGTCCACTAAAAATCGTAAATTATTTCGTTGATCCGTGACACATAAGCGGTAATTAACAAAAGGATCACAGCCTCCCGCTGCGGACTGCACCTTTCCTAGTTTTTTGATGTTTTCTCATCCTTCCAGTTGCATGGCTTTATACATTTATGCGCATTTTTTCCATAACGATAATGATAGAAACATTTCCATTCTGGGTTATCCATTTTGCGACTTTGACTGGCAGTGCGCGACCTTGATGATGAGCGTGGTCTGCGGTTATTGGATTTTTCTCTTCTCCTGCGGTATGTATTTTCTATATTTTCCAACCGAGAAGTAATTTTCTTAATTTCCGCAATGATGCTATCTGAATCTGAAGTAGTCTGGACTGCCGCAATTCCTCCATGAGGTTTGGTATTTTCCATTACTTTATCGGCTATACTTGCCAATGTTAAAAGGTCTTTGGTGTCTGTTACACTCAGCACACCTCGTATCCAGTTAGGTAAATGACTTTGCCACAGTATAGTCAAGGTATCATCAGATACTTTGCCTCTAGCCAAATCTTGCATCCGTCGTAATAACTGAGAAGGTTTTTGATCTCCCAGTTCCATTTCCCCGATAAGTTTTTGAATTTTCCGCACTTCAGATTCCTCATAAATTTCTAATAATCTATTTTTGAGTGTGTCATATTTTTCTTTATCAGGTTGTTTGACGAGGATATCCGTCACTTGCTGTATTACCTCTTTATCTAATTTTCCGATAACAAACTGGAACTTTGCTTCATCAGACCATTTTTGCGGCGCTAGCACTGCTTCAACCTGATAAAACCAGTGTTTGGGCAAATCCTTCCAAAATTCTGGTATTCTTGCCGCAACCGATACTCCATCTACAGCATGTGAGGCTAACTTTGTATCATTATTTTCCGTCATGTTTGGTATGTAGGTATAAAACTGTTCAGGCCTACCTTCCTTTATTGTTCTTGCATTGAGTCGTCCCAGGTTTTCAGGTCTTCCGTCTCACACCCAGTTGAAAGTCGGGTCACCAATATTGAAGTTATAGATGTTATAGAAGTTATGGGTATAATATATAATTTGTTATTGTTACGTGTTCTATTGCGGGTGTATGGAAGACTATAAAATTAAAGAAGTATTTAGGTAAACTAAAATAATATATTGTACTTTTCACAAACTATTATTTAAATTACTCCTAAATAATAAACTATCGCGAGTATAGCACAATGTGCTCCGAACGCAGAATTAGGACGACTGACTTGTGAGAGCAGGTAGGGTTGCGTTAAAAAGCCCCAAACGCCACTTCACATATTTCAGTCGTCACCTAATAAATTACCATGGCATGTCACCACACAACCTTATAAACGTCTCTTTCATCCCAGGGGAATATACAACCGGAATAAATTGGTATGAAAGGACTGTATAATAATGATTACTATGATATTGTATATAACTACAATTAATCATCATTGCAGGGCTGATCCTGGGGTAGATCTCACTCTACCCAGTACCCATTACCCGCAATAGCGGGTAAGAGAATACTCTTAACGGTCGCTCTAGCTAGGCGCCAAATGATAAAGGGCGCAAACTGTGAAAGCCCTAGAGCCTTGATGCAAGGCCCTTGCATCGACGTTGGCGAACTTCTATTTTTTTAAACTTTTGAAATCTCATAATCAGGCCAATGGTGAATTTTGCTAAAATACAATTTATGTGAAGTGAAAGCATCGAACATCGGCTGAAAGATCATTATCTTTTATCGTAGAGCCATCCCTTAACAAAGGCTAAAGGCCGTGCTGCTCCCTTGCTATTGCTACCAACACCTTCACTTTACATACGTGCAAGTACCCACAGACCACTGATTGAAGGACTGATTTATTTTTAAAGCACCTAGTTTGCAAGGCTGGAGACTCTGGAGAGAGGAGGACTCTTAACATTTTACACTACATTGTTGGTTGCCTCTAGGTGAGTTAGGTGACCCATTCTCACCAGATTTGCATAAACAAGGGTTCAGTCTAACAAAGAACCTGCAAGACAGCCACTATTCAGAATGTTCTGGCATAAAGCATCTATCTACCTACTTGTTACAAAGGCAAGTAGACGCGTGCAAGCTCGCATTAAGTCTTACAAGACATTAATGCACCAACGCGCAACGGAGCATGACCACGCCTTGTCACGTACTGCTTAATTCTTTAAATCTTTTAAATAATATTATACTTTGTTGCTAGGTGAATTTACAAGCCACATTCACATGCAAACCCAAATATTATAATTCAAAACTGGTTTTATAAAATTTTGCCAGTACCCATTTTGAAAGTACCCTAAATTGCGCCGTTGCTTCATCAAAGCCCTACCGTGAGTGGACTTGGGTGCTATCGATGCTATTTTTTAACCCCCGATGTAAAAAGAGGGGTGTTTTAAGTTTGACATGTGTGTGAGCTTCGTAGCTCCTAAACGAATAAACCGATAATCGGTTGATCGGATGCGTTTTTTTTTTGTTTGAAAGCTGACGTTATCGATATTATGATTCTTAAATAAAAATTTCGGAGGTTTTTTAAGCTATTGCATAGCTTTTATCGCGGGCTCGGCGCGGCGACCGAATCAAAAAATTCCGTAACGAAAATAAAACCTAACACCCCCCCACTCCGACTACCATGTAGCTCGGCAGAGCGTTCACTTAACGTGTATATAATTTAATAAGCCAGATGGCACAAAATATTCTTGCTATACTTTTAGTTGTGAACTGTTTCGCTAGATGGATCTATACTGTTAAAAGGCAGGGAGCCTTTTAAGTTGTAATAAGTTGTACCATATATTACAACTTACAACCTATGGCCTTATTTACGTGCCCTCTGAAACACGGAAGTGCTCAAAATATTAATTTAAATGCCACTTGCGATTTCGTGTCGATTTCATGCCGATGAAAATAAGATGAGAAAAAATCTTGTATGCTCGTTATTGGTTGCTGGACAACGAATATTTGGTTTTTGTTTTGTTTTACATATATGTAATATAATTAATTAATATTTATTTATTATTTAATTAATATTTCCTTTAAATTTGCAAAAAACGTTCCTCCTTTATTTGATGGAATGAATTTTTCGAGTTTTTCAAAATTTTTCATGAAAAAGAAAAAATCAAATTATATAATATTATTGTCGTATATTTTTCAAAATCCGCTCCCACCCGGAGGAATGATTTGTTATTGTATCGTAGGTTTCAGTATATAAATTCCTAAATATAAGTAGTTCAATATAAAGTAACCTGTTTTTAAATTTTCTTTTGTAAGAGGTACAAATATGATAAGCATAATTTCCGCGTGCGAAGCTGCGGGCAACACAGCTAGTTATGGTATATTACGGTACTTAATTCTAAGTACCATTAATAATGAATATTAATTCATCTTAGATGTTTTTATACCATTTTGAAAAATCATAATCGAATGATATATCCTGGGACTATAGATAACATGGACACAATAGAAAAATGGTCCTTAGGCTATGACGTCATCCGACCTCAGGTACCTCTATAAACAAAATTACTTATCCAGTTAGAGTATACATCCATGTCTCTATAAATGTAAGTCTGTGCTGTCTGTGGCATCTGTACTGTCAGAGTACTACTCTGTAGACTTTATGACTTTTGTAGGTACCTACCTAATAAAAAAAAAATTAATTCCTCGTTTTCGTAATTCGTGTTTTTGACGTGTGTGAAGTGTGATTAAACAAACATTTTTAAAATCCTGTTTCATAACTTATTAGACATAAAATATTACAAATGCGTTTCATAATACAACAAAATGGGGCTGGAACCGAACGAATTGGTCTTCTGACTGGATTCATTAAGTCACCGACTACGGTTATTGAAACTCCAACTGCTGCTCTTTTTACGCAGGTAATTATTTAGTTTATAATCTCATTGAATCAACATTTATAGTATCAAATAATTAAATTGTAAGCGAATCATTATTGTTCATGTATCTTTCTTGTTAACTGAAGTAAATTATTAAAAAATGTAAACCGGCATGTAACCTTCGAAACAAAGTACCCAACAAATTAAGAACGGACCATGCTCCTTTTTACTAGTCCTAATCACTGTTACGTACGCTGGTACATGTAACTTACCTCAAACTGGGTGGTTATTATTATACATTGTGATATTTATAATATTATCTCATTTCTGTAGCATCCTCCTGCAACATACGGAATGAATTTACTCATTAGTATTAAGTATCTCAAATCGTTAATACAGTTTTTATTATGTAGCATTAACTAATAAAAAGTTAAGATGAGATGAAATTTAATTAAAAAAAACAAAATTATTTACTCAGTAGTTTCAACCTTTGCTTTGCAATTTAACTCTGTTAATTATTTAATTCAACTTTCAGGCTGGCAGCATCGTAAACTTAACCGCTGAAGTGTTAGCAAAGGTGTTCTCAACACCTCAACTGCTATGGGTGCCTGTATCAAACTCAATGCACCTTGAAAATGGGTTGAAAGCTCAAAATGAGGGTGTTGCCAAATTCGCTGGCTTGTCTGAACACTTTACATGTGTTACGTTGCATAGTGTTAGTGAACCCACACCTCATGGACACTGTGAGCAGGATAGAATACCTTTATGGACTAAAAATGGGAAAAGGTTGATAACGGCGGACAGGTATAATTGCGATTTATGTTTACATTTTGTATCTAGTCTTTTTATGCCTCTGTATCTCAAAATAAGGAAAGGAATCCTTAAAAATAACTTTTATATGCAGTTGGTAAATTGATTGTGACCTATGTCAATGTATGGCGTTGACAGTTTTACAACAGCAAAGTTAGGATTATTTCTCAATTCAGTGTATATTAGGACATCATTTACACCTTTTTTTGTGAAATTCATCAAATAGCCTTAGTTGTCATAATTTTCAATGTTATTATTTATATTAAGACATTGAGAAATCTCATAACTTACATAGTGCCTTGCTGCCTGTAGATACAAGTACAGTAATGGACAAGGTAATTATTGAATATGTGAATCCTCATTTACCAACTTCGTTTGTAATTATTTCAGGTATATGGATCTTATGGAACTATATAAGCCTGATATGTATGTAACCATTGCAGATGGTCATACTTCAGTCAAGGAAAGCAGAAAGAGAATTGGAAAATCAATAGAGAGATCACATAAGACCATAAATAGGTGTGTGGAACGACATAAGTCTTCTAAAGTTTTGAATAATAGCTCCCTTATTGGTTTGTATAATTTTATTCTTAAATGTTAAAAACTTGTTTCTTTGATTTGAATATTCTGTATGTAAAGATACATACATTACAGCAATATTAACTTAAAAATTTGTATAATAATTATTTATTAAAAACAAAGTTTCCAATCATTGTTCTGAATTACAAGTACATCATGTGTGAAAGAAAAATTAATGGTATTTATATGAATCACAATATCAGTACAGTCATCATTAAGCATCATTATTTACATTTACATATAATATGTATTAAAATGATTCAATGAAGGATTTAATATGTTTTTCATATAGGCATAAAATAATAAAAAGAGGTTGAAATAAAAAAATTAAATACTTTTATTACAGGAGTTATTGTGGGTGCTGGGATTGATAAACAGTGTTATGAATTTATTGATAAACTTCTAACACATAAAGAAGATTTGTGTGGTGTTACTTTGCAAGGATTAACCGATGGATCTGATGACAGTTTCACTGTTACTGCTGAATACTTAGATAGTATTTTTAAGAATATTGGTGTGAGTATTTCTACAGATGATTCATGGCTTCAACCCATTAATGGCCCACTACTGGGCACGGGTCTCTCCTCTTGAGGAGGCCTAGAGCATACTCCACCACGCTGCTCCAGTGCGGATTGGTGGAGGGGTTAGTGGCCAACCCGAGTGTCAGAAGTTTTCAAACCGCCCGAGGGCCTCCGGCATGGCTTAACGACTGTTATCATATGATAACAACCGGGACCGACGGCTTTACGTGCCCTCCGAAGCACGGAAACGCTCAAGATTTTTTGCCACTAGCGGTCACCCATCCAACTACTGACCGCGCCCGCTGTTGCTTAACTTTGTCGATCACTTAAGATCGACGCAAGCCGCAGGGCTATGAGCGCTTCAGATGATTCATAATTTCCTTCTTTTACTTCTCTTTGTCTTGGCCACACATCAATGATGTCTTTGGTGTTGACTGTTGCTAATGTATATGGGCTTGGGTGACTACTTACCATCAGGTGGATCGCCTGCACATATTGGCTACTTAAAAAAGTTTTAAGCACATCAATAAAAGTGTTCATTAGATGTGAGCACATTGTTTACATCATGCAGTGTCCTAGATTCTTGGCTAAGTTATTGTATCAAAATATGAATGTTTATGTGATGTCCAATTTAGCTGTTTATGTCTTGATACTCGGATAGGAACAACCATTTAGCTTCTATTAATATTTTTCATTTCAGGAGGTGTTACCTAATAACTTTTTAAGAATTATTGAAGGATGTTGGAGTCCTACTGTCATTTTGGCAGCAATCGATCGCGGTTGGGACCTATTTGATGGGTCTTATCCGGTGAAGTTGAGTAAAGCAGGCTATGCATTGAAATTACATTTTGACATAGCAACAATTGATGAGGCACCATACTTCTTAAATCTAAATGACAGCAAGTAAGGGTGAAATTTTTTTCTTATTATAATAAAATTAATTGAATTTGGCCTGATGTCAGATCATTTATAAAATGGGGCTACAGATCTATTTGAAGTCGAGTTTTTAGAGTATAATAATATGATGCTGCAACCATCTTTGAGCGGAAGCAAAACCGTCCTACTACTTAATCATAAATTATGGTGCCCAAATGGCACATACCATTCAATTGATGGTAGAATGGATCATAGGATGTTGACACATCTGTCGACAGAACAATCCATGACTGACCTTAACTAACAATATTTTTAGAACAATCAAAGACGTCAAAGTGATTCATTGGTATTTAATCACCATTTAAACCAAGAATGAAGCAATGTACCCATTGTGTTTTCTTGTCTTTGAGTGTGGATCCGCCATGGACACCACAACACCAAATCCTAATGTGGGGCTATCAGTGTGTAGCGTTATTTATTTATTGTACTTCATCTTAGTAGATAAATAATCAAAAAATGTTAATATTGTTACATTTATTATTTACGTAACATTGCAGGTATAAGGAGGACTTCGACTCCATAATTGCAGGCTGTGAGTGTCTGGCTTGCGTGAAACACACCAGGGCCTATATCTGTCATTTACTGAACACTCGAGAAATGTTGGCCAACGTGTTGCTGAGCATGTAAGTTTTATTTATAATAATAATAATATAATAACGCTTCACACTCATAGCCCCACACTAGGATTCCCTGTGTCGTGGGTGCCATGGACAACACACAGAGACAAGGACACTCACACTCAGACCGAGAACGGAAATTCAAACTCACCATTCAAATTTCCGTCTCGCTGGGAATCGAACCCAGGACCCTTGGCGCGGCGATCCGGTATGGTGACCATTGTGCCACGCGGGTCGTCATAATTTATAAATATTTTTATTGTGATTATCTAATTACCATTACCATGCCGGATCGCCGTGCTGAGAGTCCTGAGTTTGATTCCGAGTGAGGTGGAAATTTGATTGATGTCGACTTTGAATTTATTGGCTTGAATTTCTGGTTGTGAGTGTTCCTGACTTTGTTTGTCGTTGATGGCACCCACGAAACAAGGAATCCTAGTGTGGGGGCTATGAGTGTGTGGCATTATTAATTTAGATATCTATGAGTACTGACTGAAGCTTATGGATGTTCCTTGTGGACTATGAAACGGTTTTTAAACCCATCAATTCCTTACTGGTAATAAGATTTTTAGCAATTACATAATTTTTGAATTTTAATAAAGAAATATGCCTTATTATCCATTAAATTGATCTATAATTCCGAGATTCTGTCGCATATGAAAGATAAGAATAACTAAGTTAATGGATTGATAGTCATAGTTTAGATAAAGTATTATTACTGGATAGATTAGAGTATAGGAAAAGGCTATCAAGATAAATTAAGATGTTGTGTTTACTTAATAAATATGTTATTTAACATCTTTTACAGTTTTCAAGGGGTTTAAGAGTGTAATTTTATTGATATGTTTTTAAAAGTTGCTGATTTTTTTTGTGTATCTCATAGTTAAATGGGTGGGAGGGCATACGTATGTATGTAGGTAGGTACTAGGTAAAATTCTAGTGCGTATGTAAAAATATTAATATTAGACTGTTTGCACCTCTACCTACGTGTTTCTTGAACGACTGTGTCCTCTACCCTTAGGTTGTCTGGTAGAAATCGCTATTACAGCGATAAGACCGCCTATTGTGTCTTTAATTCTTAAATTATAATATTACTAGCAGTTGCCCGCAGCTTCGCACGCGGAAATTATGCTTATTATGAAATTATATTTGTACCCCTCACAGAAGAAAATTTAATAACAGGTAAATTTATATTGAATTTAGGACTTTATAAAGTAAAACCTACGATACAATCACAAATCATTCCTCCGGCAGCGGGTTTTGAAAAATAAACAATATTCACATTAAGTACCTAATTTGCTTTTTTTCTCTTTCATGAAAAATTCAAAAACATGTATTCCATCATTTAAAGGAGAAACGTTTCAAGCAAATTTAAAGCAAATTGTTGATATTGTAAAAATAATTCATACATAGTTTCTTCTTGTTTCCAGGGAAACATTTTAATTTTTCTGGATGAAAAGTTTTCTAAAATATGACCAAAAGTATAAGAAACAAAACTAATTTCCGTCGAAATCAGTCCAAGGGTTTGGTGTGATGCCCGGATAGACAGACAGACAGACAGACAAACAATAATTTTAAAAACAAATTTTTGGTGCTCTAACATTTTATTGAAGTGTTATTTATTGGTTAAAAATTTCAATATTAATCCCTCTCCCTCTTTTTCTCTCTCCCTCTTCCACTCATAGTCCCTCTCCAACTTCCTGTCTCTCTCCCTCTCCCGCTCCCTTTTTCTCTCGCTCTCCCACACCTGGTCTCTCGCCCGCTTCCTGTCCCACTCCCTCTCCCACTTCCTGCCCCTCTCCCTCTCCAGCTCTCTATCCCCCTCCCTCTCCTGTTGCCTATCCCGTTCCCGGTCCATCTCCCGCTCCCTGTCCATCTCCCTTTCCCATTTCCTATCCCTCTCCCTCTCCCGCTCCCTGTCCCTCTCCCGCTTCCTGTTCCTCTCCCGCTCCCTGTCCCTCTCGCACTCCCGGTCCCTCTCCCGCTTCCTATCCCTCTCCCTCTCCCGGTCTTGGTCTCTTTTCTGTTTCCTTTCCCTCTTCCCTCCCACTCCCAACCGTAGAGTCCCCTATACAAAATTTTTGTTTCTCATTATAAGCTTACATATTATCATAATGACGAAGTTCCTGTAAAACTTGCAACCCTTTTATTTGCCTCTTAGGGAATGAAATTCCTAAAAACCTGTTAAGGTTAATTTTTAATTAAATTTCACATTTCCGAGTTCGATATTGACGAAGCGTCGTACAAACTTACATCCCTGGGTTAAAAACCCTCAGGGGATGAATTTCCAACAAAACCTGTAACAATTATTTTTGTTACTAATTATAAGATCAAATTTTTACATTACTTCAGGGTTCAAAAATAACGAAGTTTCTTAAATACATTTACATCCCCTTAGTTTTGCCCCATAGGGAATGAATTTCGAGAAAACCGTAATACAGTTATTTTTTGTGTGTAATTTGTGCTTATATACAAAATCTCACCCTTCTTACTTCAAAACTGACGCAGTTGCCATAATAACTTACACAATCTTATTTAACCCTTTAGGGGTTGATTTTCCAAAAAAACACAACTTTAAAATTTTGTTTCTAATCTTGAGCTAATATATAAATTTTCATGTTGTTAACTTCAAAAATGACGAAGTTGTGTACTGAGTTCCATCCTCTAAAAGTCTAAATTAACCCTTTAAGGGATGATTTTCCAAAAAACTGTGTTAGAAGTTAACTTTTGTTTATTAATATAAACTTACATAAAAAAATTAATATTTATACCTCGAAAACTGGTGAGGTTGATTTGTATGTAGTTAACTACCAACCCCTATTTTTAGGGGATGAATTTCGAGAAAACCGTGATACAGTTATTTTTTGTGTCTAACTATAGGCTTAAATACAAATTTTCACTCTTCTTACTTCGAAACTGACGAAGTTCCCATACTAACATGTGCCGCCTTAATTAAACCTTTAGGGGATGACTTTCCAAAAAAAGTAATACTTAAAAATTTAGTTTCTATTTTTGAGCTAATACGTAAATGTTCATGTTTTTAACTTCAAAAATGACGAAGTTGCCTACTGACTGTTGTCCTCTAAATTAACCCTTTAAGGGATGATTTTCCAAAAAAAAATGTGTCAAACTTAATTTTTGTTTATTACTATAAACTTACATAAAAAATTTCATATTTATACCTCGAAAACTGGTGAGGTTGATTTGTATGTAATTGACTACCAACCCCTGTTTTTAGGGGACGAATTTCGAGAAAATTGTGATACAGTTATTTTTTGTGTCTAAATATAGGCTTAAATACAAATTTTCACCCTTCTTACTTCAAAACTGACGAAGTTCCCATACTAACTTGTGCTGCCTTAATCAACACTTTAGGGGATGATTTTCCAAAAAAACGTAAAACTTCAAAATTTAGTTTCTAATTTTAAGCTAATATGTAAATTTTCATGTTTTTAACTTCAAAAATGACGAAGTTGAGTACTGACTGTTGTCCTCTAAATTAACCCTTTAAGGGATGATTTTCCAAAAAAATGTGCTAAACTTAATTTTTGTTTATTTCTATAAACTTACATAAAAAAATTCATACTTATAACTCTAAAATTGACGAAGTTGGTTTGTATGAAAATGACTTCGGACCCCTATTTTTGCTAGTTAGGGGATGAATTTCCAAAAATCCGTTCTTAGCTGACGTCTCCTTAGCATAATCTATCTCCCTGCCAAATTTCATCATAATCGGTTCGGTAGTTTCTGAGATTTTTTGTTTAATCAGCGGTGTGTCTCTTTTCAATTTTATATATATAGATATGTACTTCTAGTGTGAACAATAAAGAATATTGTATTGTATTGTATTAAAATACCCAGTTATCTAAATTATGTATTATTTGTTTTAATTATAAAACTAAAAATTACAGGATAAAATAAATTAAATCGAATGGAAAAAAATAAATAGTATAAGAATAAAAGATAACTTGAAAGGATGAAATAATTTCATCTTATATTTTTGAGGTAACTTTTTTGAAATATTTTTTATTATCATTTTATTAATTTTCATTGTGTTATTTTACAGACATAATCTGTACCATTTCGACCAGTTCTTCCGTCATGCACGTCGCCATATCGCTGAGAAGACATTTAAAGCATTTAAGCAGCATATCACAGAACAGTGTGATGCCTACAAACTGATAATACCCATTCCAAAGGAGAAACCCGTCGCTCCCGTCGAGGTGGCTACTCTGAAGAGTAAGAAAAAGCAGAGGATAGAGAAAGTTGAAGTTAGTAATAGCAATAGTGTAGAGGTGGCAAGTATACTTAATTAACTATTTAGTATTATAGTATGTACATGTAGTATTATAGTATGTAATTCTTTATACCGGAGGTATGCTGTCGTAGACTCACATAAAATATGGCAAATTACACAATTTAGATTACAAAGAAGGATTGAATGCCATACTATACATTTTAAACAGTTTTTCCATGTTGAAAACAACTTTCATGTTAAATAAAATGGATCATGAACAGTAAAAATTTCTCAATTAGTGTTTCAGAAACTGTTATTGATGTGATAAGTGTTAGTGAGTGCACTAAACTTCATTGGCGATAAAGTAATAAGATGGGACTTTAAAAATTTATAATATGTACATATTTTTTTACATAATATGACTTGATAGACTACCTCCGGTAAATATATTTTTTTGTATGTACAAAAAGTAAATTTTTTAGTGTACTTACCGTTTTGTGTACCTACTATTTGGTTGTAGTGAATTAAGGTTGCTGTGCAAATGTTGTGATAGAATATAATATTAGTTAATATTAACCCTTTTCATGCGGATCTATGTATATTTTCAAAGACCGAAATTACGACCGTCTTTCAATATAATTAACTTCGAGAAGTCCATTTTTGGCCGGGCTGGTTATGATAATCCTAACATGAAGCATTTTCAGTATTATGTATGTATTATCAAAGGTTTACCAATCAAAGGTTTTGTTTCGATTTACGTAATATTAGTTAATATTGAAATTGTAATATATTAGGATGTGTGAATATTATTCCAATAAAAATAATTGTACCAATAATACTAGTATTAGCGACGTAAAAGTAGTAAAAACAATAATTTCTAATCTCATAGCAGAATCTCAATACTAAATTATACTTCTTAATCCACGGTAACAAATCCATGTGTTGGGATATAAAGATAAAAAGTATCCTATCTTAACTGTATGCATGCTAAATTTTCCATCCAAATTCGTTTAACTGTATAATCAAACAAGAATTTTTCTCGATAGGACATTGTATTCTTCAAGCCGCTTGAAAAGGGTTAAGTAGTTGGTATCAGAAATTTTGTAGACTTAGTAATGCTGAATAATTTAAATGACTACTGTTGTCTTACTGACAGCACATTGTAGTAAATTAGACCGATGTATGCAGGCGTCCAAGGTCCATTTTGTTTTTGCGTACCTGGTGTATGTTCCTAAATTATTCTGTTATTTATTTATTACTAGGAAATCGCCCTCGCTTCGCTTCGGGAAAAATAGTAAAAAAAAAATATAATATAGCCTATGTCACCCGGGATAGTGTAGCTTCCCAACAGTGAAATAATTTTTCAAATCGGTTCGGTACTTTCGGAGCCTATTCAATGCAAACAAACAATCAAATCTTTCCTCTTTATAATATTAGTATAGATTATTATTCTAATGAAGTGCTCATAGCCCTGCGGCTTGCGTCGATTCTAAGTGATCGACAAAGTTAAGCAACAGCAGGCGCGGTCGGTAGTTGGATGGGTGACCGCTACTGGCAAAAAATTCTTATAAAAATCTGGTAAATAAGATAACAGTCGTTAAGCCATGTCGGAGACCCTTGGGTTGTTTGAAAACTTCCGACACTCGGGTTGGCCACTAACCCTTCCACCAATCCGCACTGGAGCAACGTGGTGGAGTATGCTCTGGCCTCTAGGCCTCCTCAAGAAGAGAGACCCGTGCCCAGTAGTGGGCCATTAATAGGTTGAAACCATTATTCTAACCTCCTTTAAAACAAAAAGACAAAAGGGCTTGTAAAGAAAATATTATATTACTTATGACTTGTGAGCATAATATTAAAAAGATGAAGGAGCGAGAAAAGCAGTCAATTCAGGCATACTCAATTATGCCCGAAATAAAAACTATAGATTCTAAAAATCCAATCATCAAGAAAATACTTCTAAAAGGTCACAGCAACACAAACTTTGTTATGGAATTTTATTATTATACTTACATCTTGGTATTTTCCATTCTATTACAATATTGTTGTTGAGACTGTTTCTATCGCATTTCCCATTATTTCTAATATCCATAGGAACTAAAATTTCTTTTTGTGAAAGTTTATCATTTTCTTTATCGCAATAATTCCAAATTGTATACCAAATCATTTTAGATATAGTGATTTCTGTGTTATTAGAGCATTAATTTAGCTAATATTCCAGGCTATTCAGCGTGATAAAAGTTTATGCCATTTCAGCATAATAGTAATTAGGATTATTTATAACTCTGTTAAACAAATAGTTTTTTGATACCAGTAGTACAATGCGTCAAGGACGTAATTTTTTTTCTTTGAGTTTCTTCGGTCTTTGATTAATACCACTATCTAGTTCAGATTAGAAAAGTACTATAGTACGTAGAATATTTGTTGGTTGTACGGAAATACACGCGACCTATTTATTTTCAAACTATGTATGTGCAATCATTTAGTGAAATTTCATTAATTTATACTAACGCTAACTTATTTTAACTTATACTAAGAGAAGGTGAAACGTTTAATTTTTTTGTTAACTATGTTGCCTATGTTGGGTTGTGATTCTGAAAATATACCAACAATTTAAACTAAAGAATTTTACATTATTAATGTACCCTAGACATAAGGTATAAAATAACTAGTGTAATTATTTGTAACGTTTAATTTATTTAGTATGTAAGAGCTTAAGATATTTGTGTCATTTATGGACTCTTAATAAAAGTAGCAATTAGCAACTTAGCAAAACTTGGCTTATTTAACTTTCTTAGCCCAAAAATAAAAAAAAATAATAAAAATTTCAATTGAGTGATATTCAGTATCTAACATTAGGTTATGTAGTGAAACCCTGACACTATATTATGTATAATTTGTAAAAAATATTTTCTTCTGTATTAGGTGTATTAGGTCACGCTAAAATCATATATTGTAAATGAACATTATTTGCAAGTACATTGCAGTGTTAATTTTTTTATCTTCAAAACTTATTTCTAGTTAAACCCATAAATACCAACTTTAATGACTTAAATGACAGAAAAATGCCTTAGAAAACACAAAAGCGGTCAAAAAAATTTGTAACTAACCCTAATGTCATATTATGCAATACTACCGATTGTATCTCAATCAATCAAGTTACGATTGATCAACAGACGGCCTTGAGAGATTGTGTTAATCTCGTCTTATCCACATAATTTTGTAATCTGAATGTAGATGACGTTTGATGTTGGGTGTTGAAATGTTTACGCTCCACGTAGGGTAAGCGATATAATGACGTAAGAGAATTTAGAGAATGGAATGAAATAAAAAAATCACATAACACATTTTACATAATATTTACTGACGATATTTACACAATATTTTTAGTGACCACACTTATTGAGCTAGGCATATTGTATGAAATGTGCATCAAGTTTTATTTTATGTAATTGAATTACATTATAAAATATATCATATAACTTAGTAGATTTAAGGACTTGGCAGGATTTTGCTTCTCAAAGTCACATTCCAAATACAAGGCGAATTGCTAGTATTAAAACAAATACAATATTATAATATAACATAACACAATTATATATTTATACTGTACTACATAACAACATTTATGTAATAAATTGAAATAAATAATGTGAGAGTATAAACAGTGAATTTCAATTATAATTTACCTACTAGGAAGAAAATGTGACACATGAAACATCTATTTGGCGTAGAGTTAGTATTTCACTACAATTGGCACATATTACAAGCAGCCATATCGCAGCCTAAAATTGTCTAATGAAACTTACCTTCGAGAATCTTTAGTAAGCACTAATAATTTCAATAAATTAATATCTCTATCAATAGTATTTCGATAGCAGTTTAAAATAAGTTACAAATGAACTACTAGATTATAAAATACATGTCTGTTGATTGACAAATGAATGTACATTTTCTAAATAAGTGCACCTCATTTGAATATATGAGCTGCATTTCCATTAAATTTAAATTGATGTTATATAATACAAAAGCATTTAATTCTTAAATAAAATTGGTATATAAAAATTTGTAAACTGTGTATAAATAATTACTATAGATGCACCAGGCAGCTGCAGCGAGTTGAATCTCTACACTATTCACAGTCTGCGGAAAAAAATACGACCATACCATACACGTGATGTGCTTCACAAGTTAGATCTCAGATAGACGTACAAAAAGATATAAATGTAATAATTTTTAAGATTGTATTAAGGTGGTATCGCACAGTGCGTGATTTGACGGACGGTACGCACGAAAACGAACGCGTACGTTTTAAAAAATCATCCGTAACGAAACGAAGTGTGAAAGAGAACACGAGAAAAGGAGAGAGCATCAAAAGCTTTTCCGAACTATCTTTTCAGATCTATCGGAAATAACAACAGAAGCTTCGCATTTCATCACGCATTGTACCGAATCACCTTGAAACGTATGCAGTCGTAATTTTGAGATCCATATCATCGCGGTACTTGACAGCAACAGAACCTCGTTCCAACATGCTTCAACCACTGCACTAAGTTCAACGATCACACCAATGTTAGCCGATCACTGGTTCACACTATGAGTACCACACGTCCTTCGTTTTCTTTTCACATTTAACGAAATACTAAGGTATTTACTGCCAGCCCGAGCACTATACAAAGTCATTTGTACCAGGCGTGTTGAGAGGTTCTTGGGCCTGAAAGTAAAAAAAAATACATTAAAATTTATGTCCATTCCCAATTATTATCTATTTTCTACACTAAACTATTTTTTTCTACTTTATACGTAACTCGCAGTGTTGAGAGCAATTAACTACTATATTACAGTACTAGCAACTTACCAAGAAATATAAGCCCTCGCATGTATATGCATGAAAAATAAATATATCTCAGCAGTAATTCATTACCCAAATATAAGTAACGCATAGAAACAACAAAATACAAATACAAAACAAGTATTTACAAATGTAATTCTACTTTTACGACGAATAATTTGGCAACTATGTTTTAATACTGATGCGGTAAAAATGTTGGCACAATTATCGCCACAATAGATCCTTAACTAACGAAAATATTTTCTATAAATCCCTTACATAATACATCCTATTAAATATAATACTAAGTACATCGAATTTAAAATGTCATAGGCAGACCTTACAACGTGTATTTAATATCTAGTTTCAAAGTTATTTACAATACATAATCTTTTCGTAATGGGATATCGTTTTCATTTTATGTAAAAAGAGTTTGAGAGATTACAAAAACAGGGTAAAAGGATTGATTGGAACTTCCTTATGTTCGCAGTTTTTGGTTGTTTGACTTATCTAAGGCTATTTTGTATGTTAAGTGTACACTCCATAGCCGTGAGTGCCCTCACCTCCTCTCCCACTGTACTGGGGTACAGTTTGCTTCCCGGCCCGTAGCCATTCTGCTCCAAAGCGAACTGGTTTTCGGTGGTCTTTCGGTACACTGGGTTGTCGAAGTTCATGGAGGTCACGTTCCGATGGACATAGTGTCGGTACATAACAACAGCGATCTGTAAAAAATCAACGAAGTTATGAGATTGAGCCAAATTTTGACTAGTTCAGGATAACCGGTACTATTTTTTTAGGCAATTATACATACTACAATTCTAAGTATGTTTGTTGTAACCTATTCAATGTTTTAAACCGCATTTGCTTTGCTTCATAACAAATGTTAAGTTTAAAAATCCATTTACCGAAATTATTTTATTTTAGACAGGTGAGTATCAAATAATCATGTCTGGAGTTCCCTAAATTACAGACATATTTATTTATTGCGATTATGCAGAAATACTCAAATATTTGGTAATCACTTAATTGAATAGTGTTATGATTATTGTATTAATCGTTTATAATACTTTTATCTATCTTGTATCAAATAGGCATAATTATATAAGCATAAAATATCCGATTAATCTTTATCAAAATAACGTTTTACGCTGTGCCTTAATCAATCGATTCTGTACTGATTTATATTAGAATTGCATTCCACTCGGATGTCCCTGTTTCATAATATAATCGGATCACGTCGGCTCCGACATTGAAGTTAACTTTCGTAAGTGGCCTTGATGTCCAGCGTTAATCGAACAAATTAAGCATTATAAATTGATTAATTGATTACGAAAAATACTCAGAACTTTTTTTTATAAATTTGCTATATTTATTATTTTTTTTACCTAAATATTACCTAAACATATACTAGGTAGGCATTTATATTTTTTACCTGAACATAAAATAACCATGAAAAATAAAGGTATTTATGAATGTTTCTAAATATAGGTTAGGGTATGTGTTTTTGTCCTCAATTGAAATGTGAAAATTAAGTATGTAATTCTGAATCACTTATTACATCATGTTTACTTTTAAAATAAAGTAATGGAAGGTATAAATTAACAATAATAATATGTAATTAAATGCAGTTACAAAAATATTTTTATTTCCATACAAAAACATGACGTATTCGGTAAGTGTGCGTACCATCTATTTATTTAACTAAATATTCAGATGTATCTAGATGCCTAAACGTGAATTGACGTCAATCAGCAACCATTAAAGCTATTAAGGCAATTGATTTACCGATTGTACTAATTTGCATTATCAATAGGGATGTTGACTAATTTTAGGATTCAATTTTATTTTATAGATAGAACCTCAATATTCACGAAAAAAATATTATAAAAATAATAATCTTCAATTTAAAAACAAAAATTGATAAATAAAAATCATTATCAAATTTCCCACCAAAAACGTCACGTGACGTCACTAAACGATATTCAATACTATCTGTCTGCTAAGTTTGTTGAATTTCCATATAAAATTGTTCCAATGACGTCATATTCTCAAAATGGCGTTTGAGGTCACGTGACAGTAAGTACAATTTTTAACATTTTAAATTAATGATATTTAATTTATTGTGATTGATTTCAATAAAGGAATCATATTTTAGGCCTTTAAATGTTACCACTAATATTTTAGACATAAATTTATATTATTTTATAATTAGTGTCAACATCCCTATTAGAGCATATCATGCTTAAAATATTCACAATAAAAATAATTAAAAATAAAGAGTGAAATTGAAACTAATAAAAAATGTTTTTTAAACTGCATGAAATGTTTTGAAATTTGATTGTAATGTATTATTTATTGTTATGAAATATAAGATATTATTTCTGCTTTGTTAATACCTGCGTCTGACAATGTTAATATATCAACACACTATTATTATGTAATGTTTGTTTACCAACAAACAACTTTTGGGCAATTCATATTAAACTTATATTTTTGCCTTATAATATATTTCTACTAAGTCAAAAATCGGGTATATTCGGGCATATCTCTATTAGAGACGGCTCTATTCTATATTTATTATATCAGATACTATTGTCGTTGATAACTATTTATCTAATCAGGTTTGATTTCTAGTTTGGAATAAAAAAGCTTATAGTAATGATAGAAGAATGGGAAATTTGTTGGAATAGATGGCGTCATAGCACATACTTGTATGGCTGCTACGCGATTGGTTTTTGAGGCTACCTCTTATACTACATCTTTTTCCATAGCAATTCCATTTATGTAATGAACATTTTAGTTTATAACATCGATTGATAAAATATAACCAGTTTTCCATAGGTTTGTTATATTCTAAAAAGATTGCTACATCATTACAATTTTACGACAACAACAATAAACATAACTTCATTTGAAATATCATGAACTAGTTTTCCTGATATTAGTTTAGATAATTTAACAGATCATCAGTCAGTTGATTGTTACTCGAAGATTCTAAGTTGTTTATTTTTTGTTGGATTGTAACAATTTTGAATGTGAAAAAGGTTGCCATCTAACTTGATGGGAATTAGAATTATTAGAATTACATAAACAATAGGAACTTTACACTAACTGTAAATTAATAAAAATTTACGTTTAAAGTATTCATGGTAACTTTTAAACACCTAAAATAATATTCTTTTGTTGAAATCAATAACAATAAATTAAATATAATTAATTTAAATGTTAAAAATAGTACTCTGTCACGTGCGTGACCTCAAACGCCATTTTGAGCTTATGACGTCATTGTTCGTATTTTATATTCAAGTTCAACAAACTTCAACAGACCGCTAGTATGGAAACATCGGTTAATGATGTTACGTGACGTTTTTGGTGGGAATTTGATAATGATTTTTATTTATCAATTTTTGTTTTTAAGTGGAAGATTATTATTTTTATAAGATTTTTTCGTGAATATTAAGGTTCTATCTATAAAATAAAATTGAATCCTAAAATTAGTCAACATCCCTATTTCGTAAACAAAAGTTTTAAAAATATTGAAATTAAATAAATAACTTACCACAGCAGCTAAGATGATAACTCCAGAGATTACAGCCACCACAATGCCTGCAACGACGCCCGCGTCGCGACCATTGTTAGAGATTCCAGTGCTTGTCTTAGGCGTTTCTGGGACACCTGAAGATAATAAGAAAAAAAATTTACTTAATTGGCATCATTGACACTGACATTTACGACATTTTTTGACCACTTTAAGCTTTAATTTCTCCAATGTAAAAATATTTTAAATAAATGGCATATATGGATAGATTGACAACCAATTTTTTTTTAATTATTGTGATCAAAAAACCTCCATTTCTTATACAATTCCACAAACATGTAGTACTTTTAGCATATTCCTCCACCTTGGCGAAAGCGGTTATTCACAGTGAAGAAGGATAGGGGGTAAAGAAACAATTGTTATAGGAAGTTGTTATAACTGAATTCTTAGTATTAGTTTCAAATCACAGAAACATTTGGTAAACAATACCTAATTGTTATTGGCTGTGAGAGCGCGTGTATGGATTTTTTATCGATCGGTTTAGTCACGAGTAGGTATGAGTTTTATGTAGGTATGATCATTGTGGATTTATGATCATTTCTGTCGTACAGTTTACTTGCGAAACAAATAAAATAATTCCATATCGTAGTACCTATTACCTAACAGTAATTACGAATTACAAAAAACGAAAAACTAATTAGGTTATTGATGAACGACGTCGCTGTAGCGACTAAATCTTTAAAGCTATTTACAGATGCCGTCAATGAAACGTGCCAACTCTTTAGGTACCGACTTAACTAAAATATCTAACCTATTTGTATTTATTTATGTATAATATGATCACCTTGAAATTCTACATAATATAACCTAACGTTACGATGATTGAAACGCTGTTAACAAATGAATGAGATGTGGGACCGGAAGGAAAAATGTAGTGACAATTGCTGCTGATAATGAATGGCTTTGAAAAAATCCATTCATTTGAGGTTAATGAATGAAAATAACAAATCCTATTCATCCAATAATTGTTAACATTATTGTTCCTTTGAATACCTACAATGATTTATAATGCCGTCTAATTTAAATAGAGGGGTTACCGTAATGATGACATGCATTTTGTTCAATTTCTATTTCCATGTTAATATTAGAGTCCCTAAAATGAATAGATTACTTTATAAATCAAATATTTCGTTTTAGACGAATGTACGATAATTTTACTGATTTCCCATATTAGTGATACAAATGAATAAATGAATTTTAGCTATGAATCTGTGTGTCTCCTAAAACATATATGCATTGCATTTTGAAAATGAAGTATTAAAGCTTTAAGTTAAGTGAAGATACTTTACCCTCAACGTTAAATTTTTTCAGAGCATCAGGCAAATAAACTAGGCTCTGTTTATAGAAACTGTAGTGAGATTCTTCAACTGGTTTCTCAGTAGCATCTGGAATCCTGTCTAATGCGTCGTCTTTTAAAAAGAGATCTATATAAGGTTGGTTATTCTTTTCGAAGTTGTCTTGATCACTTTCCCAGTAAGCTTTCATTGGTTCAGCTTCTGGATCGACGGTGGTTGGAGATTCCTCAGGAGTTTCAGGAGCTTCAGTAGTATCAATACTCTTCTTAACAGTTCTTGTTAACTGTAAGAGAAGGCTTAGCCCTTCTCTTGGTATATTCACCATATGTATTCAAGAATTCTTTAATCATTCACTTTCAAAATATGTCACCGATTTGCTATTAGATCTTTGGCATGCCCTGGAAATCAGTCAATGAAACTCTAATTGAAGACGCACAGATACTGTTCAACGTGATCAATGAAACATGTAGTTAGTAAATGACGATGTATGTTAGTGTTGTTTATAATCGATCACCCAATTTTATAGCATTCAGTGATAAGGCTTATCTATATCTTTGCTGATGAATGATTAGTTAAGAACTTAAAACTTGCAGCATGAGATGAACTTTATTTCAATACATATTTTTTTTCAATTAAATTCTCATCTTTATCTTTGCATAACCGAAAAACTTTTTTAAAATTCTAGAATTCTCGATGCTACAAATTTAAACCCGTCACCGAATGACGAAGAATTATTAGGACAGGAGAATGGGCAAAACAAAACAGGACGAGGTTACCAAAATACTCACTGGTTACAGTTTTTTCCTTTACTACTTTTGGTTTTTCGAAACCAATTGTAGATTTATGCACCTCCACATCGGCATTTATTGTATCTGCATATTATAAAATATCCTTAAGAACTGATGTTGTAGTTGATTGCAATCCAAGGGGTTCAACAACAAAAACATTCAGGTAAACAGCACACAATATTTCAGCTTTGGTATTATAGGAACTGCGGTCACGTGCGACACGTGTGAACGCGGTAACTGCACGGAGTGAAATGACACGACAGACAAACTCCACGCCGCATACGCGCTGTAGGCCAATTGATTCCCCCTAGCTCGTTGTCGGTCTGTCAATTTAACCGAGCGCGATCCGGCCTACACTGGCGCTACATTCTTTAACAGTGACTAAAAACGCCGTAAAATATATTTAAGTAGATATAGTTCTTAGATCACAATTATCAAAAAAAAAAAAAACTAAGTATTTGATCATAATATGATCATCATCAATATGCCCAATGACTGTGCATGTATTTAAAAGTAACAAATCATGACTTAAAATTTGTATAACTAAGCAACTTTCCTTTTAATTTATGAGCACTAAGTACACAAAGTATATTTTTAGTGCTTAGTTTGTATTCCTAATGTAAATAATTGTCATAACACTTGCACAGCTGTTTAGATTTCCGATTTCATCATCGCGCGCGAGGTCGCGAGTATTTGACACTGTGAGGGGGAGTGCAGCGCCGGATCGCGCGTTGGTTAACTAACAAAAGGTGGCGTGATGTTGTGACGTCACGTCACCTTACGATACATTGGCTCTTATTGGCGGAACGTCAGGAGGTGGTTTACCACCATTATTTTTTAATTTTCGGTAAACTGGTAAAGGAGTCGAGTACTACAATATTGCACTGTGTCGGTACGTCAATGGGTGATGTTTGTTGAATATTTTTTGTGCGCTTTGACGACTACAGTGTAATACAAATGTTTGTTTAATAAACACTAAACGATTTTTCACATAGAGCCTTACTTTATGACTCAGTTATAAGAAAAACTGTACTAATACAATGCAAACATACATTTATTCCATCTACCCTCCATGATAATCGTTACAATATTAAAGTAGGTCATTATCAATGAATAAAATAAAAATCTTCAACTCCCGACTATCTTTATTATTATCCTTGTATTTATAAAACATTAATTAATATAATAAAAGTTATCAGTGCTTACGCTCGTAGTAAATTGTCGTAAAATTTCCGTGATAACATTATCGAAAACGATGAGTAATGTAGCTTGTAATGTAATCAAAGAAAATATTGTATGTAATCAGTACGCGAGTTCGCTCTGAACGAAGCCAAAGTCAAAGCCAAGCCAGTCAGTATGATTCTGTTGAAGTAGGTATAGTTTAAATGATGACGAGTTATTAGTATGATCACAGCGATAAAAAATATCGTACGATGTGGCGTCATCGTATGACGTGTCACTACATTAGCCGTCTGACAGAACGGTATCGTGACGTGACGGCCTTCGTCGAATTTTATAAGTGTGTACCACCTATTTATATAAGGTACTTAGGTGTTTTTCAACTCATCGTATGACCTTATCTTAGTTTTTCACTACGGCAACAAGTTTATTATGAATCAGTAGGAAAAAATTGTTTTTGGTTTTCTCCATTCAGTTCAGTGCGCTTAGTTAAGCTTGTTTTGTGCCTAACTCGTAACACGTTCCGTAGGTTTATTAATTTTGAATATTATTAATTGATATTATTACAAGTACCTTTATTCATTTATTAATTTTTTTTAATTTAACAAGTACGAGTAGGTAGTCTATAGTAAAAATCATCATCTAGGTTTGAGACAAAATGTAATGTTTACGTATAAACTTTTCACGGTCATCCTTTCAAAAACATAAGTTGTAAATCCGGCTTCGATAACTAATAACATTGTATAAATTGTACCTATATAACTATATGTATAAGTAAGTATACGTGTTTTAGTAACCGACTTCAAAAAAGGAGGAGGTTCTCAATTCGACTGTATTTTTTTAATGTTTGTTACCTCAGAACATTCGACTAGGTAAACCGATTTTGATGATTTTTTTTAATCGAGATGGTGCTTGCCATGTGGTCCCACTTAAAGAGCGAGATCTGATAATAGCATCCATGAGAAAACCATATAAGTCTTAAATTTGCATTAAGTATGTGCGACAAATGGACGAATAACTCAATATGGACAATTTTGATGATTCTTTTTTTATTGTTATTGGAAAGGATGTACTTACTTCATTTGAAGTCGCTTTTTTTGTTAAAATTTTAGATTATTGACAAAGATATTACATAGCATTTCGATAGAAAAAAATTTCGTGTACGGAATGAGTAAAAATAAGTTTATGTCCTTATTTATTGATCTGAAGTTTATGTATAAATGGTTACAAAATCGTTCAAAAATAAAGACTACACAAGAGAGAAAAAAGAAAGTTTGATTAGTATAAAAATGAAAGGTCGCATTTTTTCAGGTGATTTATTGCTTTTGATTGTAGAACCACAAAAGCAGGCTGTAGGAGGAAAATTTTTCTCGACGGTATACATTGTTTCCGGTCATTTGTATTCAAACGAGTACTGTACGAAAAAATCTTTGGAGGAAATCTTCCTAATAATTTGACAAAATTTTGTACTAACTTAATTTAACCAAATAAATAATTCATAATACATATCTAACTAAATTTTGTACTAAGAGTTGTCAATCAACACCATGTTAGTACCGGTTTACTCATTGTTTAGTTATGGATTACTTAAAGGTCACATCTGAATGAAAATAGGGTACAGTTACTATTATGTCAGTACTGAAACTCAAACAAAAAGCAACTCCCCTAGTACATATTTCATGATTATAATAATATTCCAGGTTTAATAAAAATCATTACTTGAACAGATATAAACAAATTGCTACGTACAATACCAACTGAGTAGTTATATGTCGGTTAGCAACAGCTCAAATTTCATTATGCGCTAGCATTGCATACTGCTCAAGCTCAAAAGAATTTCTTCCCAGAATTGCTTCGTTTTCGTTTTATGCATCGTCTCGGCTTGCAAGTCGAGATGTTTCACTTCTACCGAAATGATCATTTATTTGATTAATTGCAAAAATCTTGAATATGCAATTAAAGTTATGAAGGATCATAAATCATTTGGCCGAAATTCTGAAGACTGCAAATGTGCAAAGATGTATATAACCTCATATAACTGTTATGTGATTTATTTAGATTTATTTTGGTAATGTTGAATATTCCAGACCCGGCAATTTAACTCGTCTAATTAATGTGTAAAACGCAATACAATTGCTTTATGCGTGACGCTATTGTTTAATGTTTTTCAGACAATCATGCGATGTCAAAGCATACGATGTTTTAATCAATTATTATCATGCCACATAATAATATAGGTATAATGGCGTATGATGATGACTTTTATTTAAATCAACAGCACGTGGACACAGACGTGGATGTTTAAGTCACTAGTTTTTGGGTAACTAAAAAACCGCCTGCGAGAAAAATTTACTTAGACTAGTATAAATTTAAAAAAAAAAAAAAAAACCCGCCTGCTATCAAAAAGCTATCACGATATACCTTTCTGAAATGTTTATGGTGAGCTCTTCAGTTTGATATCCATATTGCAACATTCGATTTATTTTTATTTTTTGATACTTCAAAAAATGGCATCTCACAGCGACCATTTTTTTCATTTCACTTATTTAAGAATAATTAGGTTATCAAGACTAATCAAAGGATACCTTAATTATATACATCCGTTCAGCGGTTTGGAAGATATGAGGTAATAAAGAATATTACACGCATCCATACAAGATACGCGCGAAAAACATACTCTTCCTAGCAATCGGGTAAAAAGGATAAAATTATCTAATAAGGTGTTCGTGATGGAAAAACTATAAAATTTATTTAAAATTGTATGAGAAACCATAGATGTTTTAATTCTACTCTTTGAACAAAGGTACACACAGCTGCGTTTTATTCCAGCATGACGTAGCAGGTGGTGCAGTACTCGAATGTTATGATAATTTTAATGTTTAGTGACTTAATACAAAAAAAAACATTCCTTAATATGGAATATCCTTAATTACTATTCGAATGATGTCAATGATCTTTAAGTTAGCTTACTCGTGCTAAACATTTAAACAGAAATAAATATCCAATCCACACCAAGGTCCAAACGAAACGAAATAAGTAAAAAAAAAGTTTAAATCTGATCAGGTTTTCAGTCAGTGTAAAAAAAGAAGATAATTCCTGTCTTTGCTTCATGATGTGATGATTATATTGTGTACCACAGCGTTGTAGGTACCTACCTCGGTTTTGTTTTTGTTGGCCACCACAAAAATTCCATCGCCTTCACATACTACAAACTATATAACCTACCTGGTTATATAAAAATTCCATTAAATTTTTGCGCGGTGCTGCTAATATACTTTAGTCAGAGTGTTTACAATTTTACGTAAGTACACCTGCTATAGATTATTATCGTTCCATGTAAGATAACTAAACATTAAACAATTAGGAAACTTTGAAAATACTTCACCTATGAAATTGGAGATTTTATAAGTAGCATTTCAGATTTAATTACCTGTGGATTGGCGCGAAATCCGAAATTCAAATAAATTTTATTCGAAAGTTGTGATTTTTTTATTTCAAGTTCAGTCATTTGTTAAACGCTTTTATTTAGCTTCACTTCGGAGCATCAAATCTTGTAACGTTAATTTGAATGACTTCCCTTTAATGAAAATTGATGAAATTTGGCAGACATGTGTATTTCCGATGACAATACACGAAAATCATATTTTAAACTAATTTTCATTGTTTATTTGTTGTTAAATTAAAAAAAACGATTTTCAGACTTTAGACGCATAATTCTCTATGTTCTATTTTACGTAGAGACTTGAAATTTTCACAACTTGTAGCTAATTTTATAAACTAAACATTATTGAAATAAAAGCGTTTAAAAAAAAAAAAATTTTTTCATTTGACTTATTTTTAGATAGTGTTTTATTTTTGTGAAATGGTGGTAGTTTTTGACGCCATGGATAAACAGAAAATGATGGAGAAGCTCGCAATTCAATAACCAAGACAATCGCTCTCCGTCACCCACCATACTCACTGGACCTTGCCCCAACAGATGTCTACTTTTTTCAAAATTTAGACAATTTTTTAAGTGGGACACAGTTCAACACCCGAAAGGTAGTACAAAACGCTTTCGCTGACTTCATTGCCTCTTGTCCAACATACTTCTACAGTAAAGGGATAAACAAACTGCCATCAAAATAGCAAAATTAGAGTCAGTACTTTGATTAACTAAAGTAAAAAAAATACCAACATTTTTATATTTTAAAATTTTCATACAAATCTCCAATTTGATAGGTAAAGACCTAACACAAGGCACATATATAGGTACATATATATATCTATAAACACCTCTCTAATTTACACCTTTAATCTAATTTAGTTATATTTAGCTCTCATTTCAAACTTTAAATACCTAATAAATAATCACTTGAGCGTTGATCTCTCCAAGATTCCGAATTTCGGTGGAAAGATTATTAGGGGTCTCTAGCATGGGAATTTGGTCAGTATTCTAAGCCTCCCCAATACGGATATCAAGGTAGTAGTTAATTTAAATAATCTGAAAACTGTAGTAACTTAACGAACTGTAACTTACTGTAATACTCATAAAACTTAAGTTACATTTATAGTTATTTGAAAAGCTAATAGGCACGAGTGTAAGTGCTAAGCTAATAAATATGACCTGCATATAGTTAACATTATTTGTCATTATGAGCTGGAGTGAATGGTGTCACGCTGTGAGTCATAATTATAGTAAGCTTAGTCGGATTTTCATAATTGCCTATAAGAAAATCAGTACTATTAGTAGGTAACTGTATAAAATTCAAAATAAAAATTCTCAATAATTTATTCATGTATGTATCAGTGATACACTTATGAACGTAAATCGTATAGTTTTTAATCTACCAGTGTTTCTTAAAACCTTTTTCATGGAGGAGTAGAAGAATGTACTCGTAAGTTCTGATAAACCCTCGAGACACGCCTCCATACAATACTTACACTATGTAAGAGAAGAGAATCTTTATTTCTCATAAGAATACACTATTCACTTACATGAGAAACATTTAAAGTTTAACAAAACAAATAAAGGGCATTAAGATCACTATGTAGAGATGAATATAGCTTTGATTGTAGGCATTGCGTAGTTACTCAATCAATCATGAATGGATGCCAATGACAATTAATGTCTTTTTTATTAACGCTACTCAAACCACAGCTCAAACACTGGACGAAGAATTCCTTCAATGACATTCCTTGTTACTGACTATGCGCTTTATCTAACCACAAAAACAATGCCCAGTGATCCTCGGTTATATTACACGTACACGCAGTGTGCAAAATTTCAGCTTTTTAACTCCAGAAGTTTTTACTGAGTGTGGATATCAATAACTCAAAAAATTGCCTTTTACAAATATAAAAAGTTAAAATGCGAGAAATTGGACGATTTTTTATTGTTTTTCAGAATTAGCACACCAAATTACACATATTATCTATATAAATTAGCTAAAGTTATTAAAAAAGTAATTTATTGTTGGCCTATGTAATTTGATGTTAAATTACGATAAAAAGACTACCAAATAAGACTCGGATTAAAAGCGGTTTTGATCTAGTAGTTAGATAGTCAGTCAGCTAGAAGGATTATTAATATCTTAGCCAGAATTGAAGTGATCGGAAGAATAGAACTGAACAGAACTGAAGAAAGGCTACACAAGAAAACCGTGCAGCATTTTCCATATCTTTATAGTTATCATATTTTCAAATGAATAGGTCTATTCATCTGTTGTCCATTTGCCCACTATTAGCAGGAAAAAAACGAAACTAAATGATCTTGAACTCGTAGAATCTATTGTCCCCTGTTGTAAGGGGAAATTCTGTTGTTTTCCATTGCATAGAAATAGTTGTAAACAATAACATTTCAATTAGTTGACCCTCATTGCACTATGACGTCATTGCGCATGATTAGTAATTACGTACGCGACACGCAATGTGCGGTGCGGTGATACTGCGTTTTGAAACCCATCAAAATAGGACGTAAATTGCCTACTATTAGGATCCGGGATTATAATAACGGCTAAGTCCTGAAATCCCTACTTCTTAAATAAAAAAATGACGAGTAAGGATTTCAGGAAAAACTAATTCATAATCCCCACCAGCTAAATTATAATAAGTTCCTACTATTTTCTCTACTACTAAACTAGAACTAAATCAGTAAAGTTTTATCGCTCTCTTAATCTATAAAAACGTGATTTTTCATAGTCTACATATTTTTGTAAATTCTTCCTTATGTCCGATCCGAAATTACCTTAAAATTAAGATGAAATGTTATATTATAGGCTTGTATGTAGTAGGTTCTGTCCGCGAACATATTGTCTTCCTCACACATCACCAACCAAAACTTGCCTATGTTAAAATTTCCACAAGAATATTTATGGACACACCTAATATTACTACTATGTACGAATATGAATCATACAATGCCGGTTCAGTAAAGTAGGTTCTACGTCGACCTTTTAATAGTCTTTATTCGATCAATTATTATCGTTTATTTTGTTTACAATTCGATGCCGCTAAGAAAAACCAAGTCACTTTGTATTTAGAGTAGGCACAATAGGCAGGTATCTACATCCATACAGTTGTTGAAATTCAATAGCAATACTATTAACACTTTTCATTATTTTATTTGTAAGTATATGTCATGCCTAAAGGCAAAAAAATTGCTTACAACGCGTTGTGGCATCTATACAACGCCCACAAAGTTTATTTCGTGTTGTGGTCCTTATGAAGACGCCCACAACGCGTTGTCACTATGTTACTGAGTGGTCAGAACGAAACCACAGTTGACGGTATTCCTTATTTCCCTTGAATAAAAACAACCACTTGACGAACCTAACCCACATCTTCCATGTACAAACAGACATATCAGTTACACTTTTGTTAAGTATATGTATTGTTGTTTCTATTAAACCTGTTCTTATTGCCAATATTTTTGGATGAACTCCTTTGTTACTGCAAGGTTTTAAACATAATTTGCATAATATGACGCAGAGAACGGTATCTTCTAGTCTAGTCAAATGGACCTTCAAGGTTTTTGATCAAATGAGTTATTTCCGATAAACATTTGGATTGCAAATTGCGATATTTAAATAATAATGTTTTAACCAAACCGGATGTGAATCTATCATCCTCAAATTAGGATATTATCATCAAAGTGGGAAATTATTTTCTTGGTTGGAATTCTGGTTGGAATTTAAAATCATATAATTCATGATGTTTAGCGAATCCAGCTTTGTAGTTCATTGCTTCATTACTGTATACATCATTTCCGCGGAGTAATGTATTATGATATCATTTCTGTGCGTACCTATGTACATAATATTTTATTCTAAATTCAGATAAACAACCCAGGAAATCAATGCAAGAAAATCGCAATACAATATTACGATTGTCTTATGATCTGTCACTATCCTGCATGCAGTTAACAAATGCTCATTATAAAAAAAAATGCACTTAGTGCGCCTGATTTCTAGCCTAGAATTTCATGTACCTATATTTTCAAACACTGTTATCTTCCAAGCGATAGGGTAATCAATAGTAAGTTTATTAAACTGTAAATTAGATTAAGTACCTAAATATATAAAAAAATGAACTTGCTACTTGACTATGTAGCGTCTAGATTTGGCTTAAATACTCAAAGTGCCTTTTAAGGTAACGTCGCTTGGATGAACTTATTACCTAGATAAATATTGTTATTAGTCATCGAAATTTGCGCAAAGATCTGGAATTCTTCTCTGAGTTTGATTTCTTCATCTTTAGCATTTTCTTATAGTAGAGTCCGTGTTACCAGCAGCTATAAGTTTCTCAACTTACCCGCTTTTTTGGTAAATCTATAAACTTTTTAAAGTATGTAATAAACTACATTTTTCACTCAATTCCGCAAAATATCTTCTTCAAATCATTCAAGTCTGATCACGATTTTTTGAAAATTACCATCGATTACCACTAAAAATCATCTTCGCATAATATTTTACGATAGTAACACTGCATCGTAATGTGTCTTCGTATGAGCCATCTTTAATCTAGGTTGCTTGATATACTCATAATAAAAAAATCTACAATAAGCCCGCCGCGAGGTTATATTTTCGGATTGAGCCCTCGTTTTTTCAAAATCGAACGAATCCATTGAAAATTGAAGTCCATTGGCGTCAATTCATTGGAACATATTTCGCGTTCACGGTATCGGTTCTATATAGTAATAATACTTCAATGTACAATACTCACTATCCTCGACGCACATCTGGTTGTCGGGCAGCAGCCGCAACCCGGTGGGGCACGCGCACGCAACCCGTGGTGCGTGTGGACCGATCCGCGGTGCGGGCAGGCACAAGTGCGAGCAATGCCCGTTCACCGCCGCGCAGTGGTTCACGCCGTCCGGTTGACGGTACGGGTGGTACACGTGGATCACCATCGGGTTTTGGAGCTGTTGAATAATAGTTTGTTAATCGATCTCAAAAAAGAAAAGTTCTTCTTCATTCATGAACTGATTTAGGAAAATCTATTTTGTTTACATAGACCTATCTGAATCAATCTTCCAGTTTGGTCTGACAGTATATGCAATTTCAGTGAAACCAATGGTCACTATAAAACTGGTAATTTCACCAAAATATATTAATCATTTTAAAAAATTTATTTCATAGTATAACTAGGTATGTTTATATTTAACGATTGATAAAAGGTAATTATGTTATGAACCACTGCTTACACGATTGCTAATTCCATCGAAACGGACTATGACTATGTATGAAGGGACTATGAAGATTTCTACTAAGACATAAACTCACGGTATGTGTGGAAGTGACAGCCATGATATCCTTTCCGTTGAACTTATTGGCGCGGTACACAGCGGTCTTGTCCCAGTCGGTCCAGTACACCCAATCCTCGAATGTGGTGATGGAGAAGGGGTGTCGCAGCACGTCCGTTGAGTAGAGGATCAGGCGACGCCGCGAGCCGTCGTAGTCGCATGATGATATCGTGTTCAGTTTTGCATCCACCTGTGAATAGGGAAATTTAGATTTAAATATTATTGTGGGTAGTTTGGTGAAGTAAGAGAGATGAGAGGTGAGTAATTTGTGACTATTTTAAATTACATAGTTTTAAAAGTGCAATATGTAACATTAAACCTGTTACTTTTTTATTATCAGCGATCAGTCGGTAACTGTTCATAAAGTTGTTATTACATACTTTTAAAACATTATGTTGCTACCACAGACATAGTAGTACATGTCTGTGGTTGCTAGTAAAGGACTTATACAATAATTAATTGCATAGTGATACTGGCAGGTTTTGCTTCAGTAAAAATATTTCAAATATTCATAGTACAGAATACCACGCTAATAAAACGATGGGAGTTTAAGACCTTGTGGAATGGGATAGAATTTATTGATTGGTAATATAGTAATTTCCATATTAGTTGACTTAACCCATTTATTATAACCAACTGTAGGTATATTATTATTATGATGATTGAAACTGTCCAAAAAGTGGTGTACGTACGAAATACGAATCGCCATTCACTGCTACTCTATTTAGCAGTAAACACAAAACACTGTACTGTATATTTGCAGAGCAAATATTCATATTCCAACACGAGGCTATAACAACAACGTCGCCTTTTTACCGCATTCAAAATATTCGGGTTTCAGGTAAAGTAGAAAAGATAGCCTCTGCGCAATTCTCTCCATTCTCTTTAAGTGACCATAAGCGACTAGATAAAATATAAGGAGATTCGAAACACATTTGGCATTGCGCCGAGTTGCAACTGGATTGCATGTTTATCTATCGTACCTACTTATTGTGTCGTTATGTTACGTTCATATAGAACAGAAGTTCCCAGAGTTTTTTCTCATAGACCACTTTCATGCTGGTTCCGGTGGATCCCTTGCAGCTACATTTCTACCATATTACCAAAACTCGACAAAAATGTGAACATTCGATCTAACTATGGAAATTTTCGTTGCGGCTGAGTTCCAACCACGTATTGATAGCTTTCGAAAAAAAAGGGAGAATTGATTGGTTAATTTATTAATTGATTGTGCTGTGAGTGGATGTCAAAAAAGTAAAATAAGCCAATCAAAGAGGTCTCGACACGTTGTACTGGATATGGAATATGCAAGATTTTACAACAGTCGCCGAGCTTCTTAAAATATTATTTGCCTTCATTGGTAGGTGAAGTCAAGTCAGCATTTTAGTTCTTCACCATCGAAAGCAGATAAATTTTCGTAGCTTACGAATTGTGAACCCCCATTTTTTGTCACGCCAACGTAGACCCCCGTCGAGTCTCCCGTGGTCCCCTAGAGGTCCACCTGGACCTCTTTGGGAACTAAGGCTATAAAACCTATTACTGTATTTTAGTCAAATAATAAAAAACAGCCCGAGAAATGTATGTATACTTTCTGCGAAATAAATATCTGCCGTCATCGATTCTGGAAGCATCCTGTATTTCTTTCCTGTTTCTCCGTTCCATGACATTTCCGAGGACTTGTGTCGTATTTGCTAGCAATTAAACGCCTATTCAACATCCGACTCTGTCACTTACCCAGTAAACTCGTTTCCTCACGAGGTCCAAGGTGAGTCCGTTGGGCCACTTGACGTCGTAGGTGACGATGGACTCCCGGTGTGAGCCGTCCATGCCTGCGCGCTCGATCTTCGGCGTTTGGCCCCAGTCGGTCCAATACATCCAGCTGAAGACCAAGTTTGGATGATTAGACAAATTGCAATTGCAGATTGAAACACAGACTTAGTTTTCAATTCGGGTTAGGTGTTCAGATTAATAAATTATTAACCCCAGACGTAAAAAGAAGGCATAAGTTTGAACTTTGACGTGTGTATGTCGGCGTGTCTGTCTGTTATTCGTTGGAAAGCTGACATGGTTTTTAAAATTTCAAAATGTATAGTTAAGGATGTGTTGTGCGACTGCTTTATGTTTAACTTTTATGTGCGTGCGCGATGTTTTTAGAGTGACGAACTAATCCTTTTCTGATTCAATGTGATCACAGTGAAGCATAAAAGTTCTTGTTGAAAATTCAGAACTAATTTTGCATTACAATTATTATTATCTTATGCCATGGAAAATACCTTGATGAGAAACTCAAGTACAGTATTGTAAAGATACCAGATAACAATAAGTTAATTAATACGGTATACTAATTGCTTTTTATCTTCAATTCAAATCATAATGATCAACAACATCGTAATAATACAATTATATAGTTATAATAAAACGTGTTGATTATTCGTGAAAGTAATTCAAACCTCATTATCTTGATCCTGTAATAAATCAGAGTTTATCGGAGCGCATTTTTAGTTTATGGACATTGTATCAACGATTGGAAATGCTATCTCGTAATATTCTTAATCTTCTATTGGTATCAAAAGTATCAAAACAGGTGTCAAAAGTATTCAAGTGTCAAAAAATATTAATTATAATAAATGACGCCCTTTAAACTCACCATTTACTTTACTATTTTCGATTATTAAAATTACTATTTACCCTACCCTCATTTTGTTTTGTTTGGTTTGGTTATGTTTATTTTTCTGTAAATGAATGGTAAAATTCTTTTGAGAAATAAATCTTAAACCGTATTTATTATTCACGCAATTAATTCATCATACCATACAATTATGATTGAATCACGAAATAGAAAAAGCAACTAAATAAAAACATGGCATTTTTTATAATGGCCCTTTGAGATAATACACATGATTTCTAATCTAATCGAAATAACTCACCCGCTGTACACCAATATAACTGCGGTGGGTTATTCATTTATCCCAGCTAGAGCAATTTATGACGCCTTTTTATAATGCATAGACATAAAATCTAATAGAAATAACTCACCCGTCCAAAGGATTCAAAGCGATAGCGCGCGGTTCCTCCAAGCTGTCTTTGATGAGGACCTTTCTCATGTTGCCCTGCAGGTCTGAGAGCTCGATGTGGTTCTTGCCGGTGTCGGTCCAATACAGGTGGTTGTAGATCCAGTCCACCGCCAGCCCGTCTGACGTGATCAGCTGTTCCCCTATCACCACTGTACGTTGACTACCCTCGTCTATTGGTGCTCTGTGGAGTATTAGGGTTAGGTAAGATTCTTCATTTGGCTTCAACTCACTATTAGCATATTTCCTGTTGAGGAGGCCTAGAGTATACTCTACCACGCTGCTCCAAGGCAGATTGGTGGAAGGGTTAGTGACCAAGCAGTGTCGGAAGTTTTAAAATCTGCCCGAGGGCCTCTGACATGCCTTAACGACTGCTATCTTACAATAAAAATCGGAACCGACGGCTTTATGTGCCCGCTAATTCATTTACTTAGTATGTAACTTTTTTTCTATCAATGTAAGGATCACTAAAAACTAAGAAATATTCTTTGTTGAAGTCAATCATCTTTCGAATAAAAGATTACAATAAAAGTTTTTTAATGCTTTTAGTTAGCCCTGTTTGTGTAGGCAAGTACACTTATCCTGAGAACTTGAAGTATTATTTATTGCTTTAGTTCTAATGACAATCTTTTTTTATCATATACATGACCCGATATGACCTTCAGGTTTGAGTTCAGGCAAAGGAACTCCTTAACAGTAAAAAATTTTTGTGTTAGTACATTAACAAAGGACGTAATACATTCCAACTTACTTATAAATTTTCTCATCAGTTACATCGCTCCAGAAGATCATGCCAGTTCTAAAGACGTAGTCCAGTGCCGTAGCAGACTTGGTGTCGTTGACGATCGCTACCATCTCATGGTGGTCGAGACTTATCTTGCGGATGTCGAAGCGTCTCGCGAACAGCAGTGAGGGATGACCTTCAGTAGCCTTGCAGCGGGTACGATCGCGAGGGTCTCTGGCGTAACCGTTATGGCATTCGCATTTAAATGTTCCCTTCTCATTGATGCATATCTGAGAACACGCTCCGGGATCCGCACATTCGTCCACGTCTGTAATTAGAAGTGGAAATTAATAACCAAAATTTAATTAATTTAGATATTTTATCAATATACTTAGACACATCAGTTAGATCAGTTTTTGCTGAATAAGAAAGAGCGCAGTAAACTTTTCTGCATAACTCTTAAGGTAGATACAACAGTTAAAGAATACCTACATTTTTAACAAACGGGGATATAAATAGGTTTAGCTTAATAACTAATGTCTCGATGTAACAATTTTATTTTAGAAGAAGACGAAGCTATTTTGGTATCTATTTAATTAATGAATAATTAATTCATTAATTTCTTCGTTTATTTCATTAGTTTCTTAGGCGTTATTTGACTCCGCAGAAGTTATTTTTGGAAATTTCAATTGTGTTCAATTGTGTATATAATTGGTATACTCGTAGTAGCCGATAAAAATGAATGGTTCGTTAGTTAAGTATTGTAAATTAACTTCATAAGTACACTTTATCGGCAATCAGCAGTATTGAGCTCGAACGTTGAGCCGTTGCGGTTTGGCGAGCATTCAGCGCGGGCTTTGTTAAACTAATCCCGGCTTGGTAGCTACGATACACGGTCGACGTAAATTAGTTTTGTTTTAGTTCTATACTCACTAAACATACTCTTTATATTTGTACTTGCGTAATATATTTTGAAAAAATATATTTTATGATGAGACACCAATGAGATACCTAATTATTACTATACATAATTATAACTAGAGGTACTCGTAGCTTATTCATTTGTCCGAGAGTAGTCTATGACGCCTTTTATTTTATCAATAGACTAAAATAGCTTGCTGAAACAGGAAAATGCTTATCAACTGCTACTATTAAACTGAATTATGTCATCAGAAAAGTGCTGTAAGCTATAATGTTTAAATGCTGTGGACGCTTTCATCATCTGAGGACCGGTTTGCTTTATAAATTGATATATCAGGCCTTCTAGTATTACGTGAGTTTTGCTATTAATCTGCCTATCACATTACGTCATTAGCTCCTGTATCTTTGCAATTATGGCTTCGATTATAAAAACTAGTTGATCGAATAATTATGTTTGTTACATGGCTCTCTAAAAATTTTAACCGAAAATCCTATAAAAACAGTACTAATATACTAGTACATAGTACTAATAACATAAGCATAATACAGGGGGCTTGGCAATGAGCCTTTTGAGAATAAACTTTTGGTTCAGACTTTAGACTTACGTGACCGAACCTTAAATACGTAATTAGTTTTGCCCTTTGTCGACCCAGTGCATTACACTGTGCATTACTTCGGGGTCCAGGATTACCATGAAATATCAAAAGCTATAAAACATTCGGTAAACTCACCTTCACAAGTCCTGTTATCGGTAAGCTTGTAGCCCTTCTCGCAGTCACAGTAGTAACCCACGGGGGTGTCAACACACTTTTGGGTACAGCCGCCATTGTTTGTAGCGCACTCGTCTTCCCCGCATCGGTCTCGGGGCTCATCCTCGAAGTTGGGGCAGTCCGGCTTCTTGTCACACACTTTGGAGAGGGGAATGCACATGCCACCGCCACAGTCGAACTCTGTCTTCTTGTCGCAAACTGGTTTCGGGCGCGCTGCAAATTGAATGAGGTAAAAATGAATAAAAAAATAAAATAATTTTACTATGGCACCTGATCTAAGATCATCTAAATGTTAAAAGTTGTGGTAATCCACTATAATAAAGTGGATTTTTTTGTATGTTCATTCCATTCGTACAGCATTCGCGTACAAATAAATATTCATCTGTCACAGAAATACCGACCCCAACCTAGGATCGGATATGGAATCTCGAACTTGGCTTGCATACACGCAACGTCCTAATATCATGAAGCATAATTCAAATAGCTCTTGCGAATTTGTTTGTGCATTGTGAAGTTGCTATAGATAGTACGGTTTGACTTAAAAAGGTATGGTTTTAAAGTTAGGGTAATGTCAATTAGGTACTTATTTAACATACACAATGCCATTCAATTTCAAATCATATTAAAAATGTAAATTAGGTCTTACTATAATTAACATGTTGATCGCATCAACTCACATTATCTGTCTGGCTTACGCCATGTGCATTCATTAAATGAATAGGAATTTAATCGAGTGTTGGGTGTCAGTCATCAATTAGCTTATGAATGCGTCCAATAAATTCAATTAGCCAGATAATTAAATCAAATAGATTATGTAAGGTTATATTATTGTATAATTAGAAATTACCAATTAATCATATTTAAGCATTTCGTAAAATGGTTGACAATTTTATTTTATTGTTAATCGTACAAGCGGACCAAGAAATCTTAACACAAAAGTCATGAACAAGCTGCTACATTTCATTTTTATGTAGGTAAATCTTAGTAATATTTTAGGTAGTTGTACATTATTAGTCTGCAGCTAAGTTTTTCCAGGATTTTAAATTTAAATTTTACTTATTAAAACTCCCTAAACTCGTAGATACCCGGTAGCAGGTACGCACACTGCCCTAATGAGATTTCAATTTAAGATTAGGATCGAAAGCTCTTCCATTTGCAACTGTGACATGGGATAAGAACCGAAATAAAACTTGTCTAATATCTTAGGTATTCATTAGAAATTGGTATGGAGTGCTCTTTGTTGTAATATTGTCTTGTCTGCCATGTACTAAGGATGTGAAATTATAAAAATCGCCAACAATTTGAACCCACATTTATGCAACGTTGTAAACTCATAGAAAAAATAATTAGGGCTTGTTGGAGCGGTATTCATTTTTTCGTGTTGTTTTGTATCTGCTTTATGATTTATAGGCTATGTTATAAACTTAATATTAACGCAATCTATCTATTCGTACCTTCGACGCAAAGTCTTGCAATTAGAGACAGATCACTATTGTTTCGAGTACCTATGTCTCTACTCAGAACTTATTATCTATTTATCTGCGCTTTGTAACACAAAGCCGGTCTCTAAAGGTAATGTTTCGTGTACTTATGTTTTGGGAAATTCCTTGCTAATTCCTTTGATATTGGAATGGGAATCATCAAGAGGAGAGTGAATAGGCTTTTACTAAGTTAATGCGCTTTACCGACTACGTTGCCACTTACCATTAGGTAGGATTGTTGTTGAGCATTAAGTTATAAAAATGCAGCTTTCATCTTTATTTTTCCTCATAACACAGACAATAGTTTCTATTCTTTATAACTTCCTACATGCTTCATGACTGTTATACTTTTATTTTTACAGGAGATTGTTGTTTGTGATACTGTACATAACTACGTACCTACAAAGCCTTTTGCGGGGCTCCCAACACTAGGTACCTACAACCGTACAAATTAGAAATTTCGTTATGAACTCCTTTGCGTGCTCTGGAACGATTTTTGGTCGAAATAGTAATTCGATTTTCAGGCTGAGCTAACATTTATGTATTACATATACCTAATCTATTCTTAACGATTATATTTATTCTAGTATCAGATACGTCATATTGCTATCTAACATCTAGTAAGCGCGTGTAATAATAAGTACTAATAAAGCAACCTTTGACATTAAAAAGCTACGCTAAAGAAACGGTAATAAATCATATTGAAAAGTAATCGATGTCCACTACTACGAACGGAATTGTTCGGAATTATCCGTAAGCGATTTCCAAACCTCATAAACCTATAGGTTTTTCTGGATGCCTATATGACAGCAAAATATTCAAGCATAATGCACCACCCGTGTTTACTTTACCTGTCTGATAACATAATAGGAAAACTTGGGCCGTTCCAAGCCATTGTTGTTATTATCTTCAGCTTGAAGACATGAAACTTCGTGTTATTAAACCGTGTACCGAGTATGCAATTTCGGAGACATATTGCAGTTCGGTATATTGTTATCGTGTGGTTGCCTTTGTTGCAACGTTATATTAAATAATAGTTAAATCCTTATGTACCTGTTTACATAGTTATTTATTACATCAGTATTACATCGCTGAAAGCAAGAGTTGTCTTTTATCGCTTCAAGACAAAAAGATGCTGCCAATGCTACGGAAAGTATGGACAGTATGGCAGGGAAATCAGTTGGTTCTGATTTTGTTTGGCAACAGTTAGCTTAAAAGGGCATTGGATTTCTAGTCAAGCAGTACTTGAGAGCTTTCGACCTCTCAATGCTATGCTCAACTGAAACCACTCAATATTCAACTTGAAAAGGTACAGTCAGCAAAAGATGTTAAATCTGACGGAATATTTGTTTATCAATGTTAAATCATACCTTTCATACCAAAGCCCCTATAAGTAGCATTTATCACTGATAATAATTAATAACACATTTTCTTTTAATACTTATTACGGAACGTTAATCATGCCCCTGCATACCTCTTTTGCTGACTGTACACTATACATTTATAGAAATGTAGTAGAATACGTTTGTATCTACAACTCAGGTGAGAAAGGACTACTTACTGCAATTAACTTCATCGCTGCCATCCGGGCAGTCCTTCTCTCCATTGCAGTACAGCGCTCCAGGGATGCAGCTGTGGTCTTTACACTGGAACTGGTCAACGCGACACGTGATATTCCCGCGACAGATTTCAGGAGCCTCGTCGCCACCGTCCGGGCAGTCGCGGTCGCCGTCGCACACCCATGCGCGGTGGACGCACGTCATACGGTCGCGACATTCGAACTCTGTCGCGATGCACGGTGACGTCATCTTTGGTGTAGTGGCGCAGCCCTGCAATATAAGTGTTAGTACGTTATTGGGTATAATGAGATTTTTTAACCCCAAAATGAGGGATGCTGTAAATTTAACGTGTATTTGTTTATGTGTCTATCTGTAGGTATTGTGTAGATGTTCTTTTGTTTGAATGTCGATTTGATAAAGTTCAAGTGTTCTTAGCTATTGAACACTAGATTGTCTTCAGCTGTTCTTGTTTATTCGTATATAAATATAATAGTATATTCGTTTATACGAATATACACGAATAGCTGAAGGCTTGTTTCGTACCAAGCCTTTTCTAAACATCAAGCCTACAAAACAAACATCTTCCAAGTACCTAAATAAACCCTATAATATACTCACTATAAGTGAACTTTTAGTATCATTATAATATTTTTATGAGGGAACAGGTAAACAAAAAATACTCTGCATTGGTTAGGCATTACCGTATTAGGTAAGACTAGTAAGAAATAAGAATGAATGTAGGGGAGACCGGGGGCAAAAGTATCACGGGGCAATAGTAACGTTGGTGATATTTTGGTTGGCAAGCAACGCTGAAGAGTGTGCAGCCGAGGGGGCATAGGCTGTAACGTGCTCGGGTAGGCTAACCACTGAGCAATGTGCTCCGAGCAGCGTGGATGTGTGTAATTGACTATTGCCATTTGGACAGCCCCGAAAGTAATTTTTCGTACTTAGAAAAATCTGTTATTACTCTTTAATTTACAAAGTATAAGTAAATTAACAACAAATATTAGAATCTATATACATATATCACACAATATAAACCTTATCGCAAAAGTAAAATAGTGTTCAGAGTTTCTGATTTATTTTTGTTTTTAAATAAAACAGTCTTCAGGAATACCATTTTTTTCGGGGTCAATAGTAACGTTACTATTGACCCCTTGCTACAAATGACCCCGAGGTGAAAATAATTGTTTTACATAATTTATATATTTTGAGCATTAAGAAATCTTTAGTATTTTCATACTACTTATTGGACGCCCGCAGCTTAACTCGCGTGAATTAGAAAATGCGGTTTTCGAAAAGTTGAGTTTATATTATATCTTAGTTGCTATCCTCTTCGTGGGAAAACCTCTACCCAGTGACACCCACACCTTAACCCGAATAAAATATTATATTAATGAATCTTCACGTGATGGCTGGGCAATCATTACGTCATTTCTATCTAGTCAGAACTTTTATCCTTTTCTTGTATTGGAGATCACATATTAAACATCATATTTTATTAAATCTTAATAAGTGATCTTTATTAATAATTAAAGTGTCATCAATCGCAAATCTAGGACAAAAACATTCTTCCAGAAGCGCATTTTGGAAATCTTAAATATCTACATTTATTTGCCTTTTTTTCTTTTATTTTTACACTAGCTATTGCCCGCAACTTCGCACACGGAAATTCATCTATTCCATCTTTGGGCTGGAGCACCGACTACTCAAGTGGATCCTCTTAACCGGATTCAGAGATGGGCTGTTCTTATTGTTGGTTCGTGTGGTGCTTGTAATATTTTTGTTCGCAGAAATATGACAGAGGTTAAATGCAACAGGGGTTTGTTAGTAACACACGTTTTCATACAAATTTATTGTTTTTGATTATTGTTGAATTCATCAAAGAAATATACGATTTAAATGGTATTTAATGACGTAGTGCTTATAACTTGTCTAAAATTGTAATTTTAGATAGCAATATATTCGCTTTTGATCAGTTATAAAGAGAACTGTATACTTTTTTGTTTCGAAGCGGCTAGAAGAAGTAAAAGCATTTATTTTAGTTACCAATTAAAATACTGATTGTATTTAAGATTGTGATTGTTTTTAAAATTAAAATATGGCTAAATTCATTAACATTGTCATTTTATTGTTCATCAAAATAATGTAACAAACGACCCCGCACTATGGGTCAATTGTAACATTCGACAGTCCTTTTTAAAAGTGGGATTGCAACATAATTACGATTAGTACGCTAACGTTGACTAGACAAGTTGGTAGACACTTAAACTAAGTTTCTTGGAGAATAACAGGATTTTTTTAGATATCAACAGTTTTGGCACAATCGGCCACGAACTAAAAACTGTTACTTTTGCCCCCGGTCTCCCCTACTTCGAAAACCTGTCTGTCATCTATGTACGCTTGCTAAATACTTAACCTACACTGACGAGAGTGGTCAGTCCATAGGTGATATCGTTCGTTTCCCATGAAATCCGGATATCAGACCGACTTACAAACACGTCTTATTCTTTGCCTATAGTTATGCCTAACTTCACAACGTTGTATTTAAAATGGTTACATAAAGTTTTCTAGTTTTCTCTGTGATTACCTAATATTGCACAAATAGGGCGGTGTGTAGTACGCAAGCTGAGTTATTCAGTACTTTACGTAGCTTGAAGCGATTAATAATCGTTTGTAACTACTGGTGTTTATGCAGTCAACTCCGCTTTTGAGTGGATAATTTGAGGAATTGAAATCAGATATTATTAATATTGAATTCTATTCGCTGTTTACAATTATGTTTCAACCACTTTATGGGGTAATCAAAGAGCAGGGAAGCAAGTATAAACTTATTAATAGTAATTATAGATCAAACACCAGTAGTTAATAGTTTATTTTGACATGTTAGACTTCAAATGAGGAGGAGATTCTCAATTCAGTTGTTTTAAAATGTTGGTTACCCCAGAACTCGGTCATTTACGAACCAATTCGGAAAAATATTTTTTGTTTGAAGTGGATACTTCCAAATTTGTCCCATGTTTATCAAAATTCATTTCTGATGATGAGATCAATGAAAAATTGAGGGAATTTCTTAAATTTTATAGGTATAGATATATTATAGATATCCTATTAATATTATAAATGTGAAATTTTTGAAGATGTTTGGATGTTTGTTCCTCAATTATACCACAACTACATAAGCGATTTGGCTGAAATTTTGAATGGAAATATCATATAATGGATATACCCTGGATTAACATATAGGCTGCTTTTTATTTCGGAAAAGTTCAGGGTTTCCGCGGGATTTGTAAAAAAATCGATATTAATGCGCGCGAAGCCACGGGCATCTTCTAATAACTTTATATTAATTAATTAAAAAAATTGTTTCGAAACCACTCTACCGCGGGCGAAGCCACGAGCAAAAGCTAATATATCTAAAAAAAAAGTTGATGTCGGTTTTTCGAAACCTGTTTCTTCAAAGGTTATTTTATTGGTAAAAATATTGTTTCAAATTACTCACAATTTCATCACTCCCGTCAGGACAGTCGATGTCTCCATCGCATCTCCACCTAGCAGAGACGCAGTGGCCATCCGAGCAAGAGAAGTGGGAATGAGGCTGGCAGGTCGGCGTGGGACACTTGACTTCATCGCTTCCATCGCCGCAGTCATCGTCCCCATCACAAACCCATCGCTGCTGGATACACTTGCCGTTCTCACAGGTAAACTCATCCGATCGACACGTTTCATCTGTATTTAATTTATAATGAATTATTTTAAGAAATAAATTGTCATTGAACAAAGCAAAACCTTAAAAAGATTACAAGAGCACTACACCGTCAGCAAAGCCCCTGTGTAAACAAACATTTTGGTAATTAACAAGCAAACGATTTAAGACTCCATTTTAACATGATTTTAAGAAGAACAATAGAATATGAAAATCAAAGGAAAACAATATTTTTTTATCATCAAAATACATAATTATACTATGTATTTCGATGACAACAAAATATCTTATTATTTAATATTCTTGAATATCGATATCAGAAGATTTAAAAGGGACTATTGCTTCCGGTACATATACAAAACTTACATTGAAGTGTCAAAATTAAAGCAAATGAGATTCGTACAAAGAGCAAAACTACTTTGAGACAAGCTCTTGAATAATGTATTAATTCAGTGACGCTGTAAGTGGCCAAGAAATGAAGCAAGTCCTGGATTACACAGAGAATGCAAAATAAAAATTGCGATTCCGGAAGAAGACAGTTGGTTATTAATAAGAATGCACTTAAAAGTCCAGGAAATCTCTTTAAACCTTACTTTTAATTCTGCTTTAGAAAAAGAATGTATCTTCCTACCTCAGGAAAAGGAAGTGTCTGTCAGTTATACAGGGCAGGCATCTCCTTAATTAAATTCTTTTATGGAATTCCTAGAAATATCTACCAAATTTTCTTTGTTTAAAATACATTTCACTTCATTATGTAAGTACATTGCCAGTTAAGTCTGAGAAACTTTGTGGTCATAAAACCTCATTTGTGATATTTTTTTCAAAACTCTTCTCTATATTTTTGGGATATCTACAGTAACAAAAGGGAAATTTCATAACATCCAGAATTTCATCTTTCTGTTCGTTATAAAATGAAATACAGAAATATTCAAATGAACACTTTGGTTTGGTTATGTAAGGATGTTGGAGCATTCACGCAATATCATCACTCACGATTCAGGGTGGGTCGACCGGTGCGGGAGATAAGAATTTATAGACGGATGAGCGGGGTGTTGATAGAATACGGAGGGTTGGGGGAGGCACCTCAATGATTGATTGATACCTTCATGCTTCAGACGAATAGTTAAATATCGACTCCATCTCGGTAGCCGAGAAAGTAAACACTGTCGGGCGAAAGATGGATAGTAAAGGAAGGTTGTGAAGCTTGGCTCTTATGAGTTTTTTTTGAACAGTTTTATCTAGTTAATGTAAGTATTCACGAGAAGAAAATTTATTAGAAAATATAAAAGCTTGTCGTAATATTTTACTTGAAAGAAATATGTACGTAGGTGAATATAATTCTTGACAAAAAATAACAACCTTCAAAATTAGGGATAACTCAAAAACTACTCGTCAGATCTTGCTCAAAAAGTGGGATCACCTACTTTCGATTAAAAAGTATCATCAAAATCGGTTCTCCCAGTCGAGAAAGTTCTGAAGTAACAAACATAAAATAATCTAACTATTTAACAAAAAAATAACCGACTTCAAATGAAGTACATCCAATAAAAAAAGAATCATCGAAATCAGTTGGCGCGATATTGAGTTATTCGTCCATTTATCGCGCACATACTTAATGCAAAGGACCCCGCAAAATCTCTATGGGAATTGGCTCTCGGCTAAATTAGCTGAAATTTTGCACAGATGTAGCTATTATCATGCTGATCAAAAGTCTCAATGGGCGCAACCCCCCAAAATCAAACCCAGACCCACCACTCCCTCCCAAATCTCAAAATACTCCCCAAAGCACATTAGATGAAAATCAATGCAAAAGGGATATATTCATATGAAACTTCGCACAGAGGTAGCTTTCATCATGCTGATCAAAAGTCTCAATGGGTGCAACCCCCCAAAATCAAACCCAGACCCACCACTCCCCCCAAACACCACCTGGCGTAAAAAGGTTGGCGTATCACCCAACATCGTGCCTTCAAATGCATATATTAGCCGTATATTTTATTATATTTTAGCCGTATTGGGGCGAGTTAGAATACTAACCCCAATCCCACGCCGGAAGGGTGTCGTAAGAGGCGACTAAATCCGGCCCGCTGATGGTAGGGCCCTCGGAGGGATTATATTGGTAGTATTGATTTTAATTGTTAATTAATACCATTATTACTATTATTTTTTCTCCAGGGGTTCGCCTGGATAGCTACCACCCTCGAGCATGAGTCAGACGACTCGTCGTGTTCCGGCTGGGGGCTTGAGAGCCAGTTTTTTCTTTCTTTTTCTTCTTTCTTTCTTGGCCGGCAACGCATCAGTGATGCTTTTGGTGTTGCTGATGTTCATGGGCGGCGATAGCCACTTACCATCGGGTGGATCGTCAGCTCGTTTTCCGGGTTTTTCCAGAAAAAAAAAATGTCCCTTATGCATTCCATCGTAATGTGCTTTGGGGAGTATTTTGAGATTTGGGGAGTGGGAGTGGTGGGTCTGGGTTTGATTTTGGGGGGTTGCGCCCATTAAGACTTGATCAGCATGATGAAAGCTACCTCTGTGCGAAGTTTCATATGAATATATCCCTTATGCATTGATTTTCATCCAGTGTGCTTTGGGGAGCATTTTGAGATTTGGGGGGGGAGTGGTGGGTCTAGGTTTGATTAGGGGGGGTTGCGCCCATTGACACTTTTGATCAGCATGATGAAAACTACCTCTGTGCGAAGTTTCATATGAATATATCCCTTATGCATTGATTTTCATCCAATGTGCTTTGGGGAGTATTTTGAGATTTGGAGGGGAGTGGTGGGTCTGGGTTTGATTTTGGGGGGTTGCGCCCATTGAGACTTTTGATCAGCATGATGAAAGCTACCTCTGTGCAAAATTTCAGCTAATTTAGCCGAGAGCCAATTCCCATAGAGATTTTGCGGGGTCCTTTAAGACTTATATGCTTTTGACATGGATTCCATTTTCAGATCTCGCTCAAATTGGACTACACGACAAGCACCAGCTTTCGATTAAAAAAAGAATCATCCAAATCGGTTAACCCAGTGCAAAGTTCTGAGGTAACAAACATAAAAAAAATACAGTCTAATTGAATACCTCCTCCTTTTTTGAAGTTAGTATAAATTAAAAAATTAAAAAAGCTATCGTGATATTATACTTTTTTAAATCCTTATGATGAGCTCTTTAATTTGATACCCATAATATTGCATTATTCGATATATTTTTATTTTTTGATACCTCAAACAATGGCATCTCACAGCCACCATATTTGTTTTTTTTATTATTTCACTTATCTAAGAACACTTGGGTTATCAAGCCGAATCTAACGATATCTTAATTATTGTATGTAGATCTGTTCAGCGGTTTGGAAGATAAGAGGTAATAAAGAATAGTACCAACCAAGCATATAAACAAGATAAGCGCGAAAAACATATACCCTTCCTTGGCAGTCGAGTAAAAATAATGGAGATATAGAAAGCTTTGCTCTTTGTACGGCGTACGAATAATGTTTTAATCAACTATGTACCTAAATTAAAATTTGGTTTAATGTAATACAAACCTTGTTACCCTTTCCGCTGCCAATTTAGAAACCAGTTCAGAGAGAATAATATACAGGATTCATGAATCAACAATGATTTGCTAATAATTTTGAATGCAAAATTTGAACGATCAGTGTAATGAAATCAGCGAAAACACTCGGCACACAATGTAAACCGTGGAATGTATATCATGAAATATTGTGAGGTACTATACCAATGCTTACTAATTGAAATCCTAAAACTACAGATGGAAAGTTTGATAAGATGAATTTGAAATTGGATGACTATCGTTTCAGACAAAACGAAAGAAATGTATCTAATGCATTATCCTAAAGGTATTGGTAACATTCGGACATATCAAGACAAATGTGTGATGTTTATGAAAACCCTTACTGCATGCTTTTTCATCGGACCCGTCGGAACAGTCAGGATTGTCGTCGCACATCCAGGTGAGGGGGACGCACTCGCCATGCTTCCCACGGCATGTGAACTCTTCCGGACCGCACGCCTCCACCTCTGTCAACCCAAGTCATGCACATGCTGAGTACGATGCAATACGACAGTCAACGATGATGGTTCTGACAAAACAATGCTGAGAAAATAACAAACATATTTTGGTCACGCAGAGAGCACGCTCGTCCATCTTGCTAAAATAAAAAATAGCATCTTTCACTGAGAATACCTTTATTATTAGAACCCTTTTTTCATTTAATAAAACTATTTAAAGTTTTACCAATCAATTAAAGTAGCGCTTAAAGAATTTCTTTTTCGTTAAACTAATCAACTTTTTCTTTGCTACTGAAGGTTGGCTATTTTACCCTTAAGTTCCGGCAAAACTTTGAAGTAAAATGAATTCTTTGAATTTAAGGACTTTACGTTCTACAATTTTTAATTGGCTTTCATTTTCCCGTCTTTTGCAGTAGACTGCTTCTCTCTATATTTTAAGTTTATTTCCGTGTTTTTCAACTGGATCATAGCCGTAACTACTATATGTGTACCTACATCATTTTTATTTAATTTTTGTATTCACTATTATTATAATATTGGTGGGATACTAATACATATTTAGTATTTTCAATTTCTTTGATTTTAGAGAAATGATCATAATGGTATTGACATACAGAATTATGTGCAATGGTTATGAATGATTCCGATATCTTCGTGGACATTCGGTGGATATACGCAGAACCCCAACCAGTGCTGTAATCTCTCCTCCATGGATTCTTCATGCCCCTCCTCGCAGAACCCCAACCAGTGCTGTAATCTCTCCTCCATGGATTCTTCATGCCCCTCCTCCGACATAAAACCATGCTCTTACCACAGTGATTCTCATCTGAGCCATCTTGACAGTCGGGAGTGTCGTCACACTGCCAGGAGCCGGGTATGCAATGACCGCTCGCACACATAAAGTTGTGTTCCGGGCAGGTTCGATGCGCTATTTATGGAAAACTTTATTTATTATAGCTCTCAAATACTGAAGTAGTTCAAAATCTACATTTTAACATTCCTCTATGGAAAATAATATTGTTTTAAATCAAGAACTACTACTTAATAGGCTCATAATAAATTATAAAATATCAAAGTAATTTATACCAGTAAATAATATATTGGAAATTTAGAAGTTTAATTTTCGCTCTTAATATATTTTGGCTAACTTCTTCCACTGACTAACGACCACTGAAGTTAGTAGTAGTTGCTAAAAATTAAATAAAAATTGAATAAAATAAAATTATATATAATTTACTCCGTTTAGTTTAGTTCTGTGCATTCAAAAGTTCAAAAGTTGGAGTTTAACTACTTTATAATCGATTTTCATATTTAATCCCGCTGTATGAAAAATTTATGAAGAGTAAAATCTAAATTTCTCCGTTACGTTATGCGTTCTATTTGTAATTCATAATACATAATCTAGATGGCGTTATTACTGATCAGTAATGACGATAAAAATAATCATGTAACATCTTATTCTGATGATGTGATACATCATCATCATCGTTATCATCATCAGCGTCGTAAGTCGTAACGTAGATAATATTATAATATAATAGTAAAATGCCATCTAATGATAATGATAATCTTGTTACTGATTTGAAGATCGCAAACTAAATGGCGTTGTTACTGATTTTACGATTGCAAACTAGATGGCGTTAAACTCCAGTCGTGCGTCGGAGCTGAGACACAATTTGTTTTATCCTTGGTTCGGGCGTCATATTTTTTTTCATTCCAAAAGCTGACTCTCAAAGTGCTCTACACCTATGTTACATCTTTTGTTGTACATAAAATTTGTATTATGACAAAAATGGAACAGATGTCTATCTTAAATTGCTATGTACTCGTATTATTTCAAGAGACTTGTGTTATAATTTTCTATTACTTTCTTTCACATTAGATTTGATTCTATTGAGTAGGCACTACAGTGTATGTAAATAATTTTGTGAAATTGATGATTGATTCATGCGTAGGATGATTACCATAATGTGGTTGGTGAAATACCGTGAATAATAAAATAAAGGTGAGTCTTCGCGCGCTTTATTGGCAGATTTTGAACTTTGTTGTACTTATAATTATGTATCCTTCTGGATTTTGGATGAAAGAAGATCAGAAAATATAATTGATTATGACAATGTAAGATATTTATTTATTTTAACTTTATTGACTACCATAAAATATCACGGTACAAATGGCGAACATGTATGTCAAATGTCAATATTCAATATAAAGGAGAACCCCAATTTTCGGCCTCGAACCATATTATTATGTAATCTGTGCTAGAACATCGGACTAGACAAGTGTAAACTATATACCAAAAAAATCGTCTTATTTATAAGATAAACATATTTAAATCTTAGCTTCAGCTGCTCTTGCCAAATGAACTAAATAATGCAAAAAAGTTTTCACAGTATTTACCTCATTACATACGATTTTATAATCGATTGAATCGATTGATTTTGATCGATTGATGGAACATAATAATATATTTTATGTATTATTTATTGATTATAATTATAATATTAATTTATTTTTTACATATTTTCGTATTCCATTTAAATCAAAACTATGTAATATATTATAATTACCATTTAATCGTTACGCTAATTTTATTAAATTACATTTCGAATATTTTGACATCGATTAATCGATTGACAACAAAGATGATGTAATCCCTAATAATGTCATTTTGGTAACCATAGTATTTATAAATAACCAAATAAAACGTAGTGATTAAGTACTCTGTGTAAATAACACCACTGTATTGTCATAATTCTCATCGATCTTTCATCTTTCTACGCGTGTTTTGTATATTTTTACTATCAAATATTTTCAGCGTATTTGGAGTCCTATTTACTCGTACTAATTGACACTCATCGACACGCACACAGTGATTTTAATTTTCTATTGTATTCGCTTTCGTACTTGTGTTTTGGTGAATGTGTTTCGCAGTTTCGCTACAATTTCTTGCAAACCAGTACTAAGTTATATGAATATGGACTCCTTAATCGCCTGTTTTCTGACTGACAAAGGTTCAGAATAAGTCCTGAACACTGGATAACGTACCCTATACATCTTTAGAAGATCAGGAAGTTGCTGTGGCCATACTTACAATGAGTATATTATGGTATCAAGATTGGGCAAGGTACTAACGAAATATAGCGCCTCCTGTACAACTACACGAAATATTAATATATTATAATAATAACTAATAAAATCTCTTGAAATATGCAATAGCTTTTATTATACAACCTTTTTATGACATTCGTTTTGGGTGAAAACCATTGAAGTATATATATTATTATATACATATTAAATAGCACTGTGACACGAGTATGACATAATCATAACCTATAATTAGGGTGATTCATTCTAGGATTTCCTTAGTTGGCCATTGCTGGCAGCCGTGAAAATTGGAGAAATTGAACCTTTTGCAATAATCTAATTAACAGACAATTTCCAGTCTTGTCTACTTAGGCCTGAGTTTCTATGGAAACTGGGGTTCTCCTTTATCTACCACTTCTTATCAAACTTATTTCAAAGCTTGCTATAAGTAAGTTGAAGAACGGAATAAAGAACAGAACTATGTAGGTAGATATATTATTTGAATTCACGTGTTTAGATGGGAATAACTTTTCTCAGTCGATGAACTGGAACAATGTTGACGTTGACTAGCTAAACGACTTGACAGACAGATCTACCCTTCGCGAAGAACCTTTTCTTTCCGCTAAAGTAGTTTACAGGATACTGACAATCATAACTAGAAGGATTTTAGGATGAATCTCGCTGTCATTTTAGAGAACAGTGAAATTCTGACAAGGTTTTATATTTTTTGTTTTTTTATTTATAGTTAACTACAGGACAAAAAGAATTATAAGTGGTTTAAAATATTGTGTTTTCATTGAGTTAGACCATAGAATAAACGTAACCAGTACCAACTCAGTTTCTTAATAAAATTTTACTGTCATATGAGCGTGAGAGATAAAAACTACTATGAACTGCATCGAATTACATCGTTTTGAGAAAAAAATATCAGAACATATATTTAACATTATATACTGTTTTGTAGGGAAATTGGCAAATTTGGCAACATTTAATTTACGTTTGGCAACATTTCATGATCACTTGCGCACACATTAAAAACGTTACGTTAAAAACATTCCACACTTTTTTGTTCCGAATGCTATATCTACCATTTTTATTGATCTGAGAGTTAGACTAACTACTCGTATAATATGCTCTTTAATATATAATATCTTTCGCTTAATGCTCATGTGCCTAACAAAAATCAAATATAATTATATTACGAAGGAAACATTTTTTTACAAAATTTCGAAAATACAGGACACGAGATCCTAATAAGGATACATGTTTATGAAGCTTAGGTTGCTAACAATTTCACGGACTACCTACTTCATTCCTACAAACGAGATTTCCATTTACCATGATTGTATTGGATTCAACCCAAATCAATGTAGTAGCAATTTTTAATTAGTAAGCAAATCGTTTTTTATTTCGTGACATTGCCATGTTGGTTCAAGTCCGATTTATGTAGAGATCCGATATATTAAGAGGTCCGATTTATTGAATATTTGGTTGGTCCATTTTGGTTTTTCGTTCCTTAAAACTCTTTTAGTTCGCACAAAATAAACGGTAAATGTTGGCGTAATATAGAAAACCGAAATAAGTGCGTAGTCAAGTAAGGAAAATGGCGTATTGGTATTTTGTCAAGTCTACGTGCGCTTAATCTGAAATCATCGACGAGACGCGAGGTTACCCGAATAGCACGACGCGTAATATCCAAGCGTAATCCCTCGCAAGCTAGCACTCCTCAGAAACGTCCTTTTACCTAAGTGGTGAACATTATTTACCTATTCATTATCTTTTATAGAATGATTAGTTCCTAATGTAATTAAGTACCTACTTTTAATGTAGCTGCCTGTTTTCCCTTTTCCAGAGTTCATTCATTTAATTGAAATTATGGGTTTGTTTTTGAAGGTTATTTTTCAAAAGTTTTGTGTAGGAATAGAAAGGTACCATTAACGATTGGACGCTTATTAACTTTTTTATGAAATGGACCAGAATTTTCATACATACACCACCTATATAGTTCCACACTATTTTCTATATAAATATTATTATGTGACATGTCTATTCGACCTAACATTGATATATTACATTGTGAGAGAACTGTCACCTTTTTTCGCAGTAGAGAATAGCGTGGCAAGGTCTAAATAGGATATGAATTTATTTATACTCAAACCGGGTCGAGTGAAAGCGTCTGGAAAAGTTTATGCTCAGCAATAAACCCGCGAGTCGACGTGACGGAGAAGAAATATCACTCATAAACTGTACAAGTAGATACGCATACAGATCAAAAGGTATCAGCCACGGCTCATTTCATTCCGAGCGTTTATCGGTTCATCCCTTCTCGACACGTTCACGATATCACGTACACCCCACAATTTGCTCCATTATACCCCAAACAGTAAATAAATTAGAGAGAACGCTGGCACCCTTAATTCGCACCCATCTACGTGTTTTCAATACCTCAACCGCGCGCCTAAATTGTTTTATTTCTATCCACGTTTCACATTACATGCTCGTCCTAATTGACTTGCAGGTCTCACAGCGTAGGATGTTACGAATGTTATTTACAATTCATAAATTAATCAACTCAAAAGAAAGGGCGAAGATGATAAAATTTATCCTTGGAACTCCGAAGCGTCATTAAGATTCTAATCTGCAAAATCCTCGCTAGGACAAAGTACTACCCAGCACTTATCTTTTAACTTTATCCATAAAGTGTAAGATAATATGTAATTTTTTGGACATTAAACTGTCTACCTATTTGAATTTTGGTTAATTAATTATTTTGAATTACATCATCAAATAAGATTAGTTTTTAATCAAGGGCTCACAAACATCTGTGTTTAATTGTCGATTACTGCAAGTAGTGCTTTTCCCTTATACATAGTTATTATACTAGAAAAATTCAACACAGGCACTAACAAAAATCACTCTCCAGTCTATAGACCTGTCGTTCCATTCATGTCAGTATATGAACAAATTGTGTAACTCAACTAAAACAATATTTGGGTGAGCAAAATCTCGTCCTAGCTTGACATGCACATAAACAAAGAACATGACTGCAATTTTTTGCGAGCTCTACATGTAATACAATTGGACCCTTGGGTCGGGACCAAAATAGTCCCAAAATCTGCCTTTGTCACTTCGTTTTTTCATTGTTCTCTATGTGTAAACACAATGGCGAATACAATGATATCTGCCGACGAGACCCGAAAGTAAATTTGCTAAAGTAAGAAATGTTTGCGTATTTTATCATACAAATTCGCTTGCCCATCTGGCCTTGTTTACCATGTACAACGGGAAACTGAAATGAGAGGCGACATTGTTTTTCGTTTTTATATACCTAATTATATAAAAGAGATTAGGCAAATTTTGTAAAAATACATACGATTTACATACAAGTTATTTATAACATTTATTACAATTTAATAATAATATTTCTTTACTATGGATCATCCATTAGATGTATTTGTCTCTGTGATTCGTGATATACCTAGAGTTTAATTTTACAAGCAACACGACTTTATAACAAAGCATACGGAATAGTAGCTGCCCGGATATGCAATATTACCTTGTTTGTTCGAAGGCAGATTGGCAATGGGGTGGCTAAACCGAGGTAATACTTACCAGTGAGACGACTAAACACTTTATTACAAAAGTCAAATCTTTTATTTTTCCACCGTTTTTTTTAAATAATTGTGAGTTGATTAATGAACCATCCTCTTGCAATTATTTCATTTTATAGTCAGATCATATCTTTCATAAACATGTTTATGAAACATCTTGTTTGTTGTCGCTTACGAACTTTCAAGAAGCTTTTAAAGTTTTTTGCTTATTCCATATTATTATCATTTTATTTTTCAAGTCTTAGAATTAAAAACTAAAAAAACTACAATCTTATTTTTTCTACGTATACCTACTGTATTATCTACTTTATTGCTTTTGGTAACAAGAATGGTAAGGCTTCACATATGGATTATATTATTATCAATTGTTAATATTAATATTACCTGTCATCTTTCCGAAAAGCATGCCTGGTTTCCTAACACTCTTGCTTGTGTCAGCTACCAAACGACTCATCGTGTTCCGGCTAGGGCTGTTCTTTCTTTCTTTCTCTCTTTTTTCTTGTTCGGCAACTCATCGGTGATATCTTAGGTGTCGCTGATGTCCATTCGCGACGGTGGCCACTTACACTTACGTCAGTTATATAATTATATATTTAGTCAATTGTCATTACATTTAAAGATTTTCGCTATGAGTATCATTATTTTCTCTATCAGTATCTTTAATATACGTAGTTAGGCTGATCATAGAGAGATCAATTAATCCAGAACTTCAATTTTTCTTTTCATAACAATCATCTCTGAACTACCCTAGATTTCACCCATTTCCACAGGTTCTGCTAAACTTGTACTATATGTACTACTGCCTGTATGGACTTACTACAGGTGCCAGGTTCTTCATCCGAGCCATCGGAGCAGTCCTTCTCGTTATCACAGCGCCACGACATGGGCACGCATCGCCCAGTCTTGCATCTGAACTCTGATGCCGTGCAGGTACGGCTTTCTGTTGACAAAGAAAATTGGGCTAATTACTTATTTGAAGGCATTAGTCATAGTTTACTGTCGATAAAAATATTCCCAGTTGGCACCAACATAGAGGCCACCACTGGTGGCAAATGGGAATTTTTTCCCAGTGTAGGTGTAGAACGGACTTGCAAATTGTCAATATTTTTATTGTTTCATTCAATTTTTAAATATGTTTGAAAATGAAAATGAAAATGATTTATTGGAAAAAATGAGTTATACTATTACATTGTTCCGTTGTTGGGACATCCTTTTAAGTAAGAAGTTTACCTGTACCAGGATGTCCCGCTCTTCCGTAGAAAATTTATACATAACTCAGATTAATAAGTATTCTTCAACTTAAATTATTATGAAAAATGTGTGTCTGTGCGAGCGTGTGTGTGTGTGTGTGTGTATGTGTGTGTGTGGTGTGGTGTGTGTGTGTGTGTGTGTATGTCGTGTGTGTGTGTGTGTGTGTTGTTTAGGTGATTACTTGAAAAAAAGCCTCTATCTCTTCATAATTTAATTTTGTGAGCCAGTCAGTTATGGACTTTTTTAATTCGTATGTATTTAGCGGATGTATTTTTAGTAAACTATTTACCTTCTTGTATATATAAGCAGATTGCTTAGCATAATGATGGCGAGCAAATTGAGTTTTTACAATATCTGTTTCTATTCTAATGTTTTCTCTTCTATTTGTCTTTGTGTTTATGTCTATTATCACTGTTTTATGCCTGTTTAATATTAGTTGTAGTATATATAGCTTTCTCACACTCAATAAGTTATTAATTGAGTATAGCTCTTTTGTGGGGAAACGGTAAGGTTTACAGTACATAACTTTTAGTAAAGCTCGTTGACTACGTTCCAATTCAAGGAATTTAAGTTTTGACGCTCCTCCCCACACTGGAATGCAGTAGGACAGTATTGATTCAGCAAGAGCTGAATAAACTTGGATTAGAACTTTGTTTGTTGCAATATGTCTTAAATTTTTAAAAATCCAAATAAGTTTCCTAATTCTGCTAGTTTAATCATAGACTATTTATTTACACAAATATTTTTATTTTTAATGTTTTTTTTTGCGTGCCGTAAAATGGGGTGAATAGAAAATTCCCATTTGCCACCAGTGGTAGCAACTGGGAATAACCCGATAAAAATACAAAATTGAATCATATAAGTAGACGGCCGCATCTTTGTCGGCGTAATAGCCGTAATCCATACTAATCTAATATCTAACTATCCGTAATATTATAAATGCCAATGAGTGTTTATTTCTTTGTTTGTCCTTTGCCTTTAACGAGGTACGATATTCATCCATAATTTCATCATCAATATCAAACTGGATAATTTCCTTTACTTCTGCGCAACTTATGTATCCACTATAAGCATTTATAGTAATCATCCAAGTTTGATATTTTGTTTGTACAGAAGCTTTCAGTCACCTAGGTGACTTTTAATAATGAAAACTTATTTAATAACATCATTCACTGTGTTGAAGCTGTGACTGCGTTCGAAGAACGGTCCATTATTGGGAGCAAGTGAGCTACGTTGCACATTTCATTTAATATTCTGTGACCAAGTGAACGTAAAATTTCATGAAATTGTGTAGTAATTAAATACTTTAACGCACAATCCAGTCGTAATGACGAAATTATATGACATTAAATCATTAACTCATTTACCAACGCAACGGAACGATAGCAATGGAATAATAGAGACAGTAGGTACGAATATTTCAAAGTTAAATGGACCATTATCATAAATATCATTAATAGAAATACCGTAAATTTTAGAAAATTACGCGATTTTTTGTAGATTTTATTTTTAAAAGTAAAGCAATTGAAATGTTGGCTAGTTGATTGACATGAGAAAGTATGCGATACGGTTTGGAACCTTATATTTTACAGAAAATATTCACAGTTACGTCTACAGTATGGGACCCTTAACCGAGTCCAATTTGGATTTGGTTTGTTTTTTTATTTAAACTTAAAATAATTGTAAACACAATTAAGTTATTATTGTCAATATTACCGCTATTTTTATGAACAACACTAAAAATTTTACACAAAACTATAAACATATTAATTCCAGTCGTCTCTTGGTATTACAATAGTTAGTAATTTTAGAGCTATGTATTCAGCAGTGTTCGTGTTATTGTTATTTCTCTCGAGGCTTGGATGTAAACTTATTGACCTAGTGTTGGCAAGTATTGGTTCTGTGAGTGGGTTAATAAACTTGTCTAGCATACCGCGAAACGGCACACTGTGGTTGTATGGTTGCATCGTTACAACCGTCTTGACCTATACTCGGTTTCTGTATGGATCGATTCTCAGAGTAAGATCTAGCACCTGTTGGACGATAAAGTATGTCACGAATGTGCCTCGATCTAAAAAGCGAACCAGAAGAGAACCGATATCGCTGTAGGTTTATGATACAAAGACACGTCAAAATTATAACAACGCTCTTTTTTCGTCGGGGGTTAAAAATAACTGTAGTCATTATATGAAACATGTTTCACTATAGACAGCCTTTACTAAGTATTAATTCATTTGGAGAGAAATTCTGAGAATAATTGTATCCACGTTATTCCCTTGCTTCATTGTTATATTCAGTAATGTGAGGCACTTCTTACCGCTTTTTACTCGAATTCCCGTTTTAAGCACCCGCTTATCGTTCGTGCTTGCTCATTATCATTTTATGAGGGTCATTAGGGATTTGCCTACATGCAAATAATGCTTGCAATTTATGAAGTAAAATTTCAGCAAAAATAAAAGGTTGGCATCACTAACATGAACCATGTAATTTCGAAGTTTTATCTAATCACCTAACGAGTAACACATCCCTTTGTTGTGCAAGAAAATTCTGCTTTTAAAAAAATTGGTTAAACTTCGCATGTAATCGAAAGTAATTAAAAACACGTGAAAGTAATTAATAGTACTGGTGATATTTCAAACTTTTAAAACAGTATCATTATTTCAAGAAGAACTCACCTGTGAATATAATACTGATATAATATCTATTATAGTGATATGTATCAAAGTCTCAAAGGGTGTTTGGAAGCCACTATCATATTACTTAACTGGACCGTCGATTACCGTGACTAGTGCATTCGGTTAAGCACTCCCGGTTTATTGTCAGTCTTCCATTCATGTTCCAGGCAGTTCATTTCTCGGGCTTTATACGACGTATGATTGGCTAAAAAGTATCACGTGACCGCTTTCGTAACACAAAGGCGATCCCCAATTTTCGGCCCCGAACCATATGTAATCTGTGCTAGAACATCAGACTAGACAAGAGTAAACTATATACCAAAAAATTCGTGTTATTTATAAGATAAACATATTTAAATCTTAGCTTCAGCTGCTCTTGCCAAATGAACAAAATAATGCAAAAAAGTTTTCACAGTATTTACCTCATTACATACGATTTTATAATCGATTGAATCGATTGATAATGATCGATTGATGGAACATAATAATATATTTTATGTATTATTTAGTGATTATAATTATAATATTAATTTATTTTTTACATATTTTCGTATTCCATATAAATCAAAACTATGTAATATATTATAATTACCATTCAATCGTTACGCTAATTTTATTAAATTACATTTCGAATATTTTGACATCGATTAATCGATTGACAACAATGATGATGTAATCCCTAATAATGTCATTTTGGTAACCATAGTATTTATAAATAACACCACTGTATTGTCATATTTGTCACCGATCTTTCATCTTTCTACGCGTGTTCTTGTATATTTTTACTATCAAATATTTTCAGCGTATTTGGAGTCCTATTTACTATTGAAACTCATCGACACGTGCACAGTGATTTTAATTTTCTATTGTATTCGCTTTCGTACTTGTGTTTTGGTGAATGTGTTTCGCAGTTTCGCTACAATTTCTTGCAAACCAATACTATATGAATATGGACTCCTTAATCGCCTGTTTTGTGACTGACAAAGGTTCAGAATAAGTCCTGAACACTGGATAACGTACCCTATACATCTTTAGAAGATCAGGAAGTTGCTGTGGCCATACTTACAATGAGTATATTATGGTATCTTGATTGGGCAAGGTACTAACGAAATATAACGCCTCCTGCACAACTACACGAAATATTAATATATTATAATGATAACTAATAAAATCTCTTGAAATATGCAATAGCTTTTATTATACAACCTTTTTATGACATTCGTTTTGGGTGAAAACCATTGAAGTAGCAGAATTATAATAGACACCCGCCAACGTAAGTGTAACATACATATTAAATAGCACTGTGACACGAGTATGACATAATCATAACCTATAATTAAGGTGATTCGTTCTAGGATTTCCTTAGTTGGCCATTGCTGGCAGCCGTGAAAATTGGAGAAATTGAACTTTTTGCAATAATGTAATTAACAGCCAATTTCCAGTCTTGTCTACTTAGGCCTGAGTTTCTATGGAAACTGGGGTTCTCCTTTGATAATTACATCAAAGCGTACCTACTGTCAAGGCTCTTATAAATTTTAGTCTGATTAGCTACATATTGTAATTTGCTTCCTATCATGAAATCATACAGCTGTTATCAAAGTATATCCTCATAACAGCAACATGAAAATGTGGACGGTAAAATGTTTTAAAATTTTCAAATTGATTCGATACATTTGATATGAAATATGCAGCAGAGGTGAGTATAAAAGATCAGTGGACACAGAATATGTTTAAACCCTTGTCGACTATATCTTCTAGCGTCTAGACAGGAGCTTCCAAGTACATTGACTTGCTGAAGGCGTTTGATAGGGTCAGCAATGTCATACTTAAAATGCTCAAGACTCCGCTATTTGTCTCCATTGCTTGCACATCATTCCAATGTTCGCAACCTCTTACAGAATGTCAATACCCACAAATATCGTCTATATTATGATCTCTGATCTGTTCTTAAGACGTGACTTTGTATTTTTGGCGTTGAATTGGGAACAACAATGTAGAACAAAATGTAAGTGTTTTATTGTATTCAGTTCAAAAAAATTTACAATAAAATAATATAAAAAACTAATAGATACATACCTAAGTTATTTAGACAAAGTAGGAATTATAAACCAAACTAACAGAATTTCGGGTATACGCCACAATTTTATTAATACAATGGCAAGTTTAGTCACAGTATTCGATAAGTACGTGGAATCAATGCAATTACCACATAAAGGGGATTAGGGAGTGTATTTGCGGTTAATTAATCCGAAGATACAATGACTAATGATAGAGGTATAAGCTACGTTTAGCTTTGCATTGGTCTATACTCTAATACTCTCCCTTTGTGGAGCATTTCTAATGAATAGTTACATGTACTTGCCTACATAATAAATTCTGTATAAGATTTCACAGTAACAATTCTATTGCTATAAAAGATAAAGTTCATTTGCAAAACTCGTTGAACTTAGGTCAATTATAAGTCATGAACCAAAGAAACTACTTATTTATTCTCTTTTGTTTCGATTATAATTAACCCCCTGACGAAAAAAGAGGGGTGTTATAAGTTTGACGTATCTGTATATCTGTATGTCTGTCTGTGGCATCGTAGCTCCCAAACGGATGAATCGATTTTGATCTAGTTTTTTTTTGTATGAAAGGTGACTTCTTTTTATCTATGTTTAGTGTAAATCAAACTGTCGTGGGTTTTTTAAATTTTAATTTAAGATTATTTTTCATTTAAATAGGTAAAAGACGGAATTATAAAAAAGAACCCAAAATTTACCTACATATCCAACTAATTGCTGGAATATCGCCAATTCATGATATTCTAAACAATCATGGGATGGCAAATTTAAGAAATCGATGATGTTTAAATAAATGTGAGGGCTTGATTTTAAAATAAATATTGAGACCCGAATTTCGTTAATCTACATAAAAACAACAAAAAATGTTTGTATGGATGTCCTTTATAGACTCTGAAACCATCAAACCGATATGCCTCAAAATGGTTTCATTTGAAAGACAATAATCCGAAGTTGATTTGAGACTACTATAATAATAAATTAGGCACATCCAGTCCATTGATAAAGTCGATTTACCACTTTTCCCCTAAAACAATTTATAGATACATACAACAATGTAAAGATGGCGCATCAATGTAATGTCAACACAAAGACACTGATCTGTCATTCTCATCAGATATTTTTAGCTCAGTGGAACACGCCGGATATCCACTAGCTAGGAATACTCGTATTTACCTAAATTTCATGAATTAAAGAAGTGCTTCATGGAACGTTTATAGATAACATAATTATGTATTTGTAAGTAACTTTTTAAATATCGGTCTTTATTAAATCGGTAAATTTGACAGGCTTTTTGTAGTATAAGCCGCGCCATTAAAGAAACGAACCTAAAATGGCGAAAATTATCTCCCCCTCACTTGCACTTTATTCCTGTCTTTAGCGTGTGAGTGAGGGGAAGATAATTTCCGCCATTTTAGATTCGTTTCTTTAATGGCGCGGCTTATAAAGATGAAAATGCCGTCTTATAATCCCGCACTGAAGCACCCTAACTATTTCCTTCCGAGCAACGCCAAAGCGATCCTCGTTGATCGGATTATTGTAACTGTTAACTCGTGAATAATATCTTGAATCTATTTATCTTTAGCCCCTGAATATTCCATGTTATAGTTACTTGAGATATTCTGACGTAACATTTCATTTACTAAATAATGTAACTACGTAACAGGTCAGTAGTAAAATATATTCTCAGTAAAAAACGTATGAACATAAATCGTTTTACGAAATTTACTGTATCTAATAAATAATTTAACTCGACTTTTTATTTACATAACGTAGCGAGTTTGCGCCTTTTTCTGAAAATAGTCCAAACAATGCGCACTTTATACTAGATGGAGAAACATTAGACCAAATTGTCCCCAAGACGGCAATAGTACGAAAGCGCCAGGAAATTGTATTACCGGCGCGCTAGAAGCAATGGCGATGAGTGCAACGTTTCTGACGTCACGTTGCTATCTTGGCACGAATTGGCATCCTTATATGCCACAATATAATAAAACTCTATAATTGAGTTAAAATGCAATTCGGACAATTAAGTTTAAATGTGGGTTGCCGGATCTGACCACAACGATAACAAAATTATATGAAATGAAATGAAAACACTTTATTGCACTTAAAAACAAAGCATGTTCTTCTAACCAACCGGCAAATATAATATATGACCAGTGGCAATCGGAAAATCGATTCGTTTGACCAGTAACGACTCTTGGACGTTTAATTGCGAAAATGGCTATCGCAAGGAAAGTGAAATCTCTATCATTACCTAACTACGCCAGAAGGAGGATTATGTTTTTCGAATGTATGTATGTATGTTTCTTAGGTACGCACGCTCTGTAGCCTAAATGGCTTGATAGATTTCAGCATGAGAGGTGCCGTTAGATTCGTCTTAATAGGGATGTTGACTAATTTTAGGATTCAATTTTATTTTATAGATATGACCTTAATATTCACGAAAAAAATATTATAAAAATAATAATCTTCAATTTAAAAACAACAATTGATAAATTAAAATCATTATCAAATTTCCCACCAAAAACGTCACGTGACGTCACTAAACGATATTCAATACTATTTGTCTGCTAAGTTTGTTGAATTTCCATATAAAATTGTTACAATGACGTCATATTCTCAAAATGGCGTTTGAGGTCACGTGTCAGTGAGTACAATTTTTAACATTTTAAATGAATGATATTTAATTTATTGTGATTGATTTCAATAAAAGAATCATATTTTAGGCCTTTAAATGTTACCACTAATATTTTAGACATAAATTTATATTAATTTATAATTAGTGTCAACATCCCAATTATTGTGAGAGTGACACTGGGTATATCAAAATCGAAAAAAACATATAATGGCCGATTTTTACGGCTAAAATCGTACAGTTAACTTGTACCTACAGGCGATTTCAGTTTCGCGGCGAAACACATTGATGTTACTCGAAAGTCCATGTTTTCACTGTGGGTGGGATTACAACATGTTGAAAATAATATATTGCGCTCTCGAGCTGTTGCAACGTGGAGTAATTTAATACTTTATAAACAAATTCCTGCAATAGAACGCTTGATATTAATACCAAATGAAACTAATTTATCTTTTGTTTGCTTTTTCGTGACACAGTAAAGTATCAGAGGTTGTTCCTTCTCTCCACTATATTATGACTTCTTAACAATACTTTCGATATTTGGAATGTTCTAATGCTAAAAACACAAAATTTTGTTTATTTACTCTTGATTTTTATTTACTCTTAATTTCTCCAACAATTTATGTAACAATAGGTCCGCCTATTATTCGCCTATATTCGCCTATATTCTCTAACAATCATCCCTGAGAATGTGCATAAAACTTCGTTATACCGTCTGGTATAGTAAACAGAGAAATATCGGATGTCAGTTTCTTCTACTATTTACAGGAGTACCATGACCCTGCGATAATCTACGACAACCTAGTAAGCAAGTTGTTAGTGACGCACGCCCTAGAACATGGCTCCTGTGGTTCGATTTCCGACTGGTCCATACATTTGTGTGACAGTAGATTATTTGACCTTATCTTAAAATTCTAAGGTCAAATATTTTAGTCACATTTTGTGCCTATGTTCTGCACAAAACACTAGTGCTAAGTAGTGATTATCACAGGGCTTAAAGCTTAAAACTTGTCTCATTTCCTACGAATTTGCGTCCATTCACGTAGTTACCACGTATGGTCGTGGCACGTCTATACGACCTAAGGGATGCCTTGCTAGAAAGTTTGCGTCAAGTAGCTCGGCACGGTACAAATGGAAATGGAATAGTTTCTGCAACGTCGCAATTACACGCTACAACAATCGCATGACAACTTCCTCTGTGTAATTCGAGCGGTATAAATGTTAACGTACACCAGAAAGACTAAACGAAGCAACTCTGCTAACTTCCCTTTAGAGGCAGTTTTATTAGCCTGTTTTAGTTTTCGTTTTCTTTCACGTTTTACTCGCAGCAACCCCTTCCTAATGCAAAAATTATGCAAGAGGCTGTAAGTTCTATTTGCTTGCAGAAAATGTCGGGTAAAGGATTTCTAATCATATTTATTTTTCCTGATTGAAGGTATTTATATTTCTTTGTTTTGTAAGATTTGTTAACAACTATTATATTTTTAAGAAAGTTGATTTACCTATTTGTTAAATAGTAACACAGCTATTACAGATTTTAGCTTACATAGGCGATTTATACCTAAACCGGGTGTGTCAATGCTCCTAAGTTAACTATGATAGATAATATAAATGCAGTTTCTACTAAAACATCTATAGGTAGCAACTTTATGAAATTAATAGTAGCTGGTAATTTATTAAGTGAAACGATTTAATTGTAATTATAATTGGATTAATAAATTTTAATTATAATTGAATTAAATCCATTTCAAAAGCAGCGAAGGAATAAAAGAGCAATAAATTCGGAATATGTAAAGTATTATAATAATTAACGTCTTTTGTAAAATTTTATTTCATCCGCTATCGTCACCCTTCGTCAAAGGCTTCCGAATTGTAAATCTAATTTTTCCAAGGTCTATAATTAAAAGTTACTCATCCAAGGTTCTAAGGCTTTAAATTGCGTCTTTTAATGTCGTAACAAAATTTAAAGGCCTTTCAGGAGACAGGCATAAAGTGAAAATCAAATTAGTTGGGTTATTAAACGCTTTGATTTAGCTATAAAAGTTCTGAAAGGTTTATGTTCGGCTCTTGGTATCGGAGTAAAAAGCACGAAGTTTTCTTGCTTAAGACATGTTTCTATCATTCAAATTAAGGACAAACCTTCTATTTTATTGGTTATGTGCAAAATAATTTATTAAACCTAACTAAGTACAATACTACCGCCTAACTTAACTTAACCAAACTGTGTCGCTGAAGTAATTGGATTGATCGTTGTAATTGAACTATTGGCTATATTGAAATTGTACAAGTTTTGATTACTAAAGCCATATCTTAATTTCTCTCGAGACGACTCTCGGGGAAACACTGAGACAATATGTAATTTGATCATCGTATACAAAGTCAATACAGAGACAGAGTCAAAATCCTCTGCGGTAACAGAAATTCTATAATAATAAAAATAAAAATAATATACCATATTTCTTCACCATTTTAACACAACTATGGAACTGTATAATCTAAAATTTAAAAAAACCGACTTCAATAAAGTACATTCTTTCCAATAAAAAAAGAATCATTGAAATCGGTTGGCGTAATATTGAGTTATTCGTCCATTTGTCGCCCACATAGGTACTTAATGCAAATTTAAGACTTATATTGTTTTCTCATGGATGCCATTGTCAGATCTCGCTCAAATTTAAGTGGGACCACATGACAAGCACCAGCTTTTGATTAGAAAATAATCATCAAAATCGGTTTACCCAAAAATCAAAATACAGTCGAATTGAGAACCTCCTCCTTTAATTCGATTAAAATACGATCAAAATACATCGAAGCAAGAGGTACAGTCGGCAACGGAATTACCTACTCATAGGTATGCAAGGCGTGCATCAAAAACATTCGGTAATGTTTAATATTACAGAATATTTGTGTTATAATCAATGTACAATGCTAGCAATATACGCAAGGCACGATTTAACATTAATAATAACACAAACATTCTGTTATATTAAACAAAATCAAACGTTTTTATCTTAACTAAACGTTGTTACCTTTGCCGACTGTACAAAAACAATAAAGTATATGCTTACCTGAAGCTAGGTAGTCATAGGTTCTGGTATATGAGTCGTCGTAGTCGTAAAATGTTGCCTCTGCACACGCCAGAAGGTAGGTCGTCACCAATATTGTCCACCACATCGCCATTGTTTTTTCGTACAATATTTTTGCACTGGTTTAAATTTCACACTACATCCGCGTCGTGGTATTAATGCTCATATGCAATATCACTTTTCTGCAGCTAAAATATTACATTGAGGTTTGTGGCTAATAGTTCGACTCGTCTTATGACTAATTTTACTACGCTTGCATTAATTAATAACTCAGTATTATTATTGTTTATATTAACATGATAAGCACTTTTTATCATTAGCAAAACTATCTGTATAATAATTAATAATGCACCATATTATTTATTTATTTATTTATTTATTTATTAAAGGCATACCAACTAAGTACATAACTTACATTTTACAATGAAAAAAAAAATAGGTACAATAAGGTTAATTAGGTACATATTGCTAACCTAATCTAAAAAGTTTAGAAAATAATAGAAAAGTTTAGATTATATAGATATAGATAGAAATGGACATTTCGTTTCATAGTATCATAATTGAAATGCGTTGCAAACAATATTTGTGAGCATGAAATTAATTTTAAACTTGATTAGTATTGTATCTCTGAAATCGTATGTGGAAAACTAAATTAATAACATAATTATTTATCTCCCATAGGAACAAATGGCAGATATAAAATGCAAACATAACGTCATGGATTAAATCTTTACATATCAATATAAATATCTTTCTTTCTGACATACATGATTATGAGAAGGTACAAGGAAAATTCAAAAGAGAATGTTCTTGACCCAAAGAAAAAAACAGTCCTGACATGATTGGACACAGGGCAGCACTTAAATAACATCTTTATTTTACCTAACATGAAGCAAAATAGTTAAATCAGAAAAAATAGCTGGAAGTATATACGAGTTGTTTGCTAGTTAAATCCGAGTATTGTTTTCGTTAAAGTTTAAATTAACTTCGAATACCTTGTTTTGTTTCTATGAAGTTCAAAAATCTGTTTATATTGAATCAAAATACTATGTAAGATAATTCCACTAACGTCTTATAATGTCATTAATTTGATATTAGCCATTTAATTTTAACACACCTGAGGAATGGACGTTCTATAAAATTTTTATTCATATTGGGTACTGGGAGGTAAAATAAAACAAATTATTTCTTATTTAATGTTACTACCAGATCTATTAAGTCCACTTTATCCAAAATCCCAATGACATTGTAAAGTCCGATGAGATCAACAGCAATAGGGATGCTGACTAAAATAATCTTCAATTCAGAAACAAAAATTGGTAAATAAAAATCAATATCAAATTTCCCACCAAATACGTCGCATGTCGTCAGTAACTGATATGCAATACAAGCGGGCTATTAAAGTTTGTTATACTTGCATATAAACGAACAATGACGTCATAAGCTCAAAATGGCGTTTGAGGTGACGTGACAGTCAGTTCTATTTTTAACTTTTTAAATTAATTATATTTTATTTATTGTGATTGCTTTCAACAAAAGAATAATATTTTTGGTGTTTAAATGTTACTATGAATATTTTAAATATAAAATATTAATTTACAGTTAGTGTCAACATCCCTACTGTTCATTTGAAAAATAAAAAGCTTCAACTTCGTTCAGGGCTTTGGAGACTATGGTTGAAAAATCAATATTTTGTTTTCCTGCTGGCTGGCATTCGTTTGTGGAGGAAAATTCACGTCATTGTTTGATATCTGTCTAACTAAACTCTATGCGATACTCACAGCACTGTGTTAGGCTGCTGTTTTATTTGCAAAATAGTTGAGCACTCGTTTCGTTTACCGTGTTGGAATCGAGAGACTTAAATGAAAAACATATCGTATGAAGTAAATTAAAATGATTCGTTGTTCCATTTTTGAGGCTGTATTTATAAACCGATTCTGGTTTTAAAAACAAATCTACTAACTTTTGAACTAATTACAATAATTGCGTACAGATTAACATAGCTAAAGGGGCCGAATCCTAAGCTACAGAGTTGAAATCGCAGGGAAAATTCTGCCGAAGTGGGCTGGCGGTTATGTAAAGTATGGATCAAGATTAATTAATTATACTGCTTTTGGCGGCAAAACCAAAGCAAGGGGCTCAAAGTTGGCAAATTAATGGATGATTTTATATTAAACGTAGATACTACGTTTGCGTAACGGTCAGTTCTTAGTTAAATAATAAATGATTATTAGACATGTTTATAACATTAATAAAACTTTGATCAATGCTATGGACATGTCCAATGATTCTACAGAGATTACCGGTTTCGACTTATCATCATAATATGGTTTTTAACAATAATATTGAGATACAATGCAATTTAGATTTTTAACATTTTGTACCTTCCTATCTTCAAAAAAAAGCATTTTTTCTGTTATTACCCATTTCCAATACTATTATGCAATCTTTCTTGTTTCGTCTTTCTTGTCCTGCAACATTGTATAGGTATTGGTTGTGCCTTTGGTATTTTTAGTATCCATGGCTGAGGATGACCATTTATTATCAGGTGGATCGTCCGCTCGTTTTAAGACTACTTACATAAAAACTGTCTAAAGTTACAATATTTTTAGTGACGATTTTACTGTATCTATACCGAAAACATTATCCGCAAATCACCGGTTTTACGGTCGACCTAAGTCGCTTTATGCATTTTGTCACCGCTCTACTAAAGGCTCTACTGAAAGCTTTATGCGGATAGTTATTTCAATACAAGTTTGGTTGCCTGCCCGCTTCTCCAGTTCACTATTTACAGTTTACACGATATAATTTCTCGGTATTGCGTTACAATGCAGTTGTAGTTTATCGTGTAAATTCGGCAAAGCTCCAATCAATTCGGAATCGCTTCAATCACTAGTGGACTCGCAAAGAGGTAATCAGCGTCGACTAAATAATGCAAATTTATTCGGATGGCAAAATGTTGCAATTGATTGGGTTCCAATAATCCCTCACTGTTTACATTACAGAGCTGTGAAACATGATTCTAATTATTATATAGTAATAGGTAGCGCTTTGTGCATCTTTTTGATAATTTCTTGAAAGTGACGGAATACGATTATTTTATTTACTTGTAATATCTTGATCTCGAAAAGAAGGTACTACATACGAATACTTTAGAGAATTGTACAATAAAGGGATCTGTATACATGGGACTGATAATACCTACGTAATACCAATAGCAAAACGAGTCACTGCAATATAGCATATTAAAAAGTGTGAACATAATTAACACAGGATTTCGCTGTATGTTTTAACAAAGATTTCACTAGATAGATTTGAAATAAACTTTTTTTTAAATATTCAACGATAAAGGTCATATTTATTGGCTTCTCCGAGATCTGTCTATTGAACGCTTTTGGTCACACATAGTATAATGCAAATTTAGATCATACCCAGGTTTTATACGTCGTCATAATCTTGAAAGAGAGTTTATTGGAACGAAAATCCGCAATCTCTGACCTTTTCAGTATTCACGTTACTTCACCGTGAAAAATTATATTCAAGGTTTAAACCTAGAAGGTTGAACAATTTCTGCGACATTGGTAGTGAAAATGTTTAAACAACTGTAAGTGTAACTTGGTAATCAATAATGCTACAAAATTCTAAACAACATTCATTACGTTACATTAATTCTAATTTTGCAAAAAAACCCCAAACACATCCTAAACTGAATTCCAAAGGCAGCCTTAAAACACAACAAGTATTAACAAGTAATTGACACGAAGCATCGTCTAAACGATCCATTTATTTTGGCGAATGGGCGCATAAAGATACATTTCTCACGTTTCGTTCAAGGAAAACGGCACGAGGGGAATAAAACGATAATTTATAGAGGTTTACCTAAAAGAAAAACCTTGCAGTAGCACATTAAATGTTTAAAAAAGCTTTTACTCAGAACTCTGAAGAGGTAAATCGGGAGAAACTGCTAGCGAGTTCCCTTAAGGTCACGAAAACAAATATTTAGCTCGGATAAAATGTTGTCGCTTGATCTTAACTTTTACTTCACTTTAATTTTTACGCGAAAATTCTTAAGTTTATGAAGAGTTTATAATACAAGCTAAACTATTTTTTTAAACATAATTCGACGTTTGAAAGGAAACATTAACTAAGCGACATTGAGCTAACTGGAATTTTTAGAAAATTTGTTGCATATGCCACAATATAGATGATAAAATAAGGATTCAAAAACAGTAATAAAAACGTCGGTAGGAGGATTAAAAAAATATATGATTTTTTCTAAAAATTCCAACTTTAAACTGCTCTCTTGTAAAGTTAGCTCAATGTCGCCTATTCAATGTTTCCTTTCAAGCGTCACACAGTGGGACGAAAATAGGGGTTTCATAGACTTAGGATTTTTTTGTTAAAATTTGTTTGTTTCTTGTCGCAAACTGACGTAGAACCTTTTTAGAAGCCACAACATTACCATATTTATACACCGCAGGCGACTATAACACGAAAAAAAATTTTTTAAATTAAATTTTTATGGAACACAACAGAAAAACCGATTTTATTCGAGACTGAGGAGAGTGCCCCTAATTCCCTCTGGTACGATTATTGCCACTATTTTTCTCTATTTTTTGACATATCGCACGTTGCGCGCACTCGATAGACTTTGGGTGAAAAAAAATGAAATGTTTTTTTAATTATTGTTTTTCATTTTTGCACGTTATTTTTTATGCTTAAGGGCCTTCAAGGCCCTATTTGGTACTAGGCCCGTTATCTAAAACGAGCTACTACTATAACTTACCAATTTAATAACAATTTACCGGCTAACCTGCCATTGTATAATAGGTTACATGGTTATTTAATCAGTTACTAATGACAATACCTGTGTTCATCAATTTCGTCAATGAGCTCGACTTAATATTGTTTGTACTCGGCTCATTATTGATACTATTTTAATTATTATTGCACCTACTTATTACCCTATCGCCTCATAGTCCCAGTCCCATTATGATGGCTAAAGCAAGTATAAATACAGGGAGCACTGTATATTTACTTTAGTTAAATTTTAACTACTCTCTGTAAAACTTTGCCAGTAATCATTGTGAAAATGGAAACTTCTACTTTAAAAACAAATTTGGACCTTTATTTGATACTGAAGCAATCTGGAAAGCTTGGAAACTATTTAAGAATGTTCGAGACTATTCAGTCTCAGTTGAGTCTAAGTTTGTCAGAAGAAGATATAGACATTCTCCAGGAATTCTGTCGAAGATTTAGTCAGTCTGTATTGAAGAAATGGAAGTTGGCGAAATGTAACACAGACTATTTCCGAAAACTTTACGCGGATTGGTTGGATCATAATATTGAGTGGCCAACTTGCGTACGTGAAAATCTACGGCCACAGTGATCTTTTACTGAACTTCAAGTAACGAGTGAACCCGGTGATTTTTGTCTACCTTCTACAAGTGACTCAGTTGGAACATCAACTTCAACTCTAAGTCCACGTAAACCATTCACAGATATTAGAACGAAACAGAAGATACGAAGGATTGAAAATTTACAATATCAAGACCGAGAAGGTTTTGAATTGGAGTATGCCACTGTTGCTAAATTTAAACAAGAAGGTAAAGATAATTTGGCAGCAGCAATAGATATTCTTTTAAAAAACCCAAAAGAAGCTAATAACATTGTTCAACGGACAAAAGGAACGAAGAAGTTTACACTTACCCCTGCGAAAGCACTCGGCCTATTAATATCACTTAAATTATCTAAGTGGCAGTATATGACTTTGAGGGAATCTACTCTACGTGAAGATTTCACAGATAGATATCCTTTGTATTACAAAGTCCGACAAGCTAAGATGGATTGTTACCCTCCAAAAGAAGCAATAATGATAACAGACAGAATTGCCAAAGTGTCTCTTCAAGCACTTTTAGATATTACTGCTGCTAGAATTATACAAAGTTTACCACAAGAAACTAAAGGCAAGTGTATGACTTTGATTTCAAAGTGGGGATTCGATGGAGCTTCAAGCCAGAGCAGGTATAAACAAAACATCGAAGGGGAAGAAAGCAGCGATGACAGTGATGAATCAGTTTTTATGACAACTTTAGTTCCACTAAAACTTACTGCTGCGGAAGAAGTCATATGGGAGAACCCGAGACCGTGTTCGGCATTGTATTGCCGTCCAATACAGTTTCTCTTCTTAAAAGAGTCTAAAGTTCTAGTACAAGAACAGTTGGCCAAAATGGAAGATGAAATAAAAAGCCTTAAAGTTACCCTATACGAAAATAATGAAATCAATCATAGTCTATTAATGACCATGATCGATGGGAAAGTATGCACCTATCTTTCAGACGCCAAATCTCCTGCAACTTGTTATTTGTGCTTGGCAAAACCTTCTGAAATGAATGACTTGGAGACAGTTGCGCAAAGACAAGTGCAAACTGATCTCTACCAATTTGGATTATCTTCTCTGCATGCTCGTATTAATTGTATGGAATGCCTGCTTCATATTTCATACAGACTAGATTTGAAAACATGGTCTATAAGAGGAGAAATCAAGCTTGTATTAGACGCAAAGAAAAAGGAAATTCAATCTAAATTCCGGGAAGAATTAGGTTTGCTGGTCGATAAAGTAAAACAAGGATCAGGAACAACAAACGATGGGAACACGGCAAGAAAATTTTTTGAGTTTCCAGAAAAAACTGCTGCCATTACCGGCTTGGATGAAGAGCTCATACGAAGATTTGCAGTAATTTTACAAGTGATAGCATCGGGCGAAATTATCGACATAGAAAAATTCAAAGAATATACTCGAAAAACTGCAGAAAGGTATATCGAGCTGTACAATTGGTACTATATGTCAGCAACGGTACATAAGATCCTTATGCATGGTGCTGACATAGCCAATGTAGCAATTGTACCTATCGGAAAACTTTCTGAAGAAGCCTCAGAAGCTAGAAATAAAGATTTCCGCAGGTACAGGGAGTTTCATTCTCGGAAGTCTAGCAGAGTTAATACTAATCAAGATATTTTGAACATGATGCTTTTTTCATCTGACCCATTAATTTCTTCTACTAGACCTGTACTCGATGCAGCTCAAAGGAAAAACTTAAGTGCTGAAGCCCTAGGACTTTTAAAACTTAGTACCAAACATGTTGACATAGAATTTTTCGATGTAGGTAACATTGATCCTCAAACAGATACCGACTCAGAATATGAAATGGATGAGTAGTTGTATCAATGTGTTTATTTTTTTTCTAACCTAGTCACTTGTGTTGTTACTAGGGCGCTTTTATATCTTAAGATTTTAGAAATGATTTTTTTGGGACCAACTTTAGATAACCATACATAATTTATCCTGTTGTAGTAATTTACCTAGTGAGTAACTTGTAGATTATACGTATAAGTAGGATTATTTGTAATTTTGTAGGTAATGAATTTGTGAATAATGTAATAGATATTAATATTATGACAAATGATTGTTTTAAATGTAAGCTTTAAGCCTTAAAAAGCAATGGGATTTGTAAGGTAATGCCCATCATAAAGTATTTGGGACTATGAGATAATGGTTGATAAGTAGGTGCAATAATAATTAAAATAGTAACAATAATGAGCCGAGTACAAACAATATTAAGTCGAGCTCATTGACGAAATTGATGAACACAGGTATTGTCATTAGTAACTGATTAAATAACCATGTAACCTATTATACAATGGCAGGTTAGCCGGTAAACTGTTATTAAATTGGTAAGTTATAGTAGTAGCTCGTTTTAGATAACGGGCCTAGTACCAAATAGGGCCTTGAAGGCCCTTAAGCATAAAAAATAACGTGCAAAAAATGGAAAACAATAATTAAAAAAACATTTCATTTTTTTTCACCCAAAGTCTATCGAGTGCGCGCAACGTGCGATATGTCAAAAAATAGAGAAAAATAGTGGCAATAATCGTACCAGAGGGAATTAGGGGCACTTTCCTCAGTCTCGAATAAAATCGGTTTTTCTGTTGTGTTCCATACAAATTTAATTTAAAAAATTTTTTTTCGTGTTATAGTCGCCTGCGGTGTATAAATATGGTAATGTTGTGGCTTCTAAAAAGGTTCTACGTCAGTTTGCGACAAGAAACAAACAAATTTTAACAAAAAAATCCTAAGTCTATGAAACCCGATTTTCGTCCCACTGTGCGTCATTATAATACTTGTATTTACGGAAGTGATTTTACATTGTGCTGATTCTGACACTAACAATGACGTGGAACAAGCTGAGCTGTAATTAATGAAATTAAAACCTACATATACAGGTCATAATTGTAAATAACGCAAACTAATCATCTAAATAGGAGATTAGCATGATCGGAATCAACTAGTGTGTTTATAATATGTGGTAAGAGTGATAATAATATGTGGTTTACATCTCTCATGCAATTTTGGTAATTGAGGTATTATGTTGTCGTTGTAAATGCCCTGTCGGCAATAACCTCCAATATTATGAAACACTGGGAATATTTTACAATATAATTTTCCATTACTGATAATTTTCCAACATCACAACACAATGCAATACAGCTTTCCTTAGAGCTCATAAAAAGTATAAAATCTGTAACAAAGAACGATATCTTAATTTTGTATTAATCGGCATTGAATAGGGAGTTCTCGAGAGTTAAGCTGAAAAACTTGTTTTGCAAAGTAGGTCTTTCGGTGGGCGTTAAATGAAAGAAGTTTCCCACTGAGAACAGTGATGGCGTTACGGATCCTTGATCAAATGTGGCTAGAGGGGGCACTTTGATGTAAAATTACAAAATAAAAGCCTTATAGAGAGTTTATTTGAATAAATGTGCTATGTTTCAATATATATTCCAATATATTACGTTAAGACAACAATTATACAGGAAGTGGAACTAAATATATTATTCAAAATCAAAACCTAATTATATGAAGTCATATGTATGTTAAGCACGTTTTATTACTATATCTACATACTAACTAGCATTTCGCCCGTGGTAGTATTATTCGAAAAGAAATTTTTAATTACTTAATTAATTAATTAATTATTTATTAATTATTTATTTATTTATTTCTTTATGTACCATACAAAAAGTACAGAAACAAAGGCGGACTTAATGCTAAAAGCATTCTCTGCCAGTCAACCTTCGGACAGTAGTAAAACAACGATGGCGGTATATTTGATAAAGGATTAAAAAAAATTAAAGAAATTAACAAGTGCAATACATAATATATAATAATAACATACATTACATAATATATATAATAATAACTATAAATATATTCATACATATATTCATACTTATGATATATATAATATATACATAAATATAAAAAATACATATATTATATTATAAAATAGGATAACCAATATATACATACATAGATGACAAAATTCACTTTACCCAGGCTTACCTATTATCTAAACCTACAAATTATAATAATATTAGATAATGCCCGTGACTTCACGCGCGTGAATATCGCTTTTTTACAAATCCCGCTGGTTAAGTAGTTGTGGAGTGATAACACACATCCAAACATATTCACAAACTTACATTTATAATATTAATTGATTGTATGGTTCCAGTTTCCAAGTTCATTAATTCCTTGTGATCATACAAAATTTGTAAAGTTTCATCATTCTCATTTCTAATTTCGCGACTTAGGTAATTGCTTATTATAATGTTTTGTTTGGTACATTTGGATTCTCAAAATAGAGCATGACCATTTGGGATTCAAACACTGAATTCTCAGACATCTCATAACAAATTATATTTTTATTATACGTACCTACTTGAGTTAGCCAATTACGAGCAGATATGAAACGATTTCAATAACCACTTGAAATGAAGAAGCCAATTTAAATACCAATTTATTTTGCGATTCCATATCGCGGGATTATATATATTTTTACTTTATTCGATATAGATCATAACTTTGTAGGTTTTTTACTGCTCTGTCGTTATATTTCACGGAAATCTTCAGTAAAAATTACTTAAGCAAAGTCATGTTGGTTTGCGAGTGTTAAATGAAAAAATAATCTCATACGAAGCATTATTGGATTGCTTGGAACAATCCCTCTAGTAATCTTATTAAGATAGACAAAGTTTAGGCATATTAAGGATGACTTTTGGGAGAAACCTCATTGCTGAAACTTTTCCTTTACCTGCCTGTTGTTTGGTGTCTTTCGTTAACTAGTGGAATAGAAGGTAGATTGAGTGGAAAAGAGATGGATACGACCTTGTTGATGGATGGAACTTGTTTTAAATAATTGGTAAATGATAGCTACTAAAAATTTATTGTAACTTAGTAGATGCTTTGTATTAAAAAAAACTATTTAATTTGCTTAATAAATTGCGAGAGAAAAAGTAGGTTAAAACTGTTGCGTTTAAAATGACCATTTTTGAAGTTGTAGTTGTAGGCCATGCCTACACAATCAAATATACATACTTGAATCTAAGAATAACGAGACTTCTGGTAGTAAAATCTGAGTTTCAGTAGTTCACCGGGACAAGTGAGACTCAGAGCTGCTAAACAGTGCCAGTTGTCCCGTCACGGAAGAACTCAACGGGACTAGTGAGACAGACCCGGTCTGTCGGGAATACCGCATAGGATCGGGTCAGTATTCTGAGCCATAAATGTTATTAAAGTTTACTTTAGTTATATTGACAAAAGTTCGCTATACTCGTAGACTTTGCTATCAGACATCTTTTGTAAGGAAAATTCGTGCGAGAAACCTCAAATATGTTTGGTATGAGGTCTCACGTTTTCTCCACTTTGTTTATACAAGAAAATGCTCCATTCTTGGAAAAACAAGATAGCAAAGCTTATTTTGATAAAATTTTTTACCCTGTAAATATTGTATTTTTTAACAAAGATAAAAAAACACAGCAAGTAGAGAGCGAGAGTGGTAGCGAGTAAATAAGATAAAAATTATACCTTACGCATACCTTAGTATTTCTTCAAGCTGCCGTTTATTTGTGTTGAGGCACTTACCTACTTTAAACAACGTTTACTTTACATAAATCCTATAAACGAAATTCTAAATTACTCGGTTATGAAGACTAGATTAAATCTTTGGAAAATAAACTTCATTAATAATATTAATATTAATATAATAATATTTTATTATTCAAGTAACTTAACAAGTAGAACTATCTGACTTTAGAACTATCGAGTAATTTGGAAATGGAGAATCAAAGCTAAAATGGTGGCCAAACTTGGCTCCACAATATGCCAAAACTTTTTTTTTTTTTTTACATAAAATAAGTTAATGCTTGACCATAATCCCACCTGATGGTAAGTGAAGATATTTTCGTAGCACAAATCTCCTACTTGGCGTCGATTTATACTAATATGTTTGAAGACGTTTTGTGTTATCGAATATGAACGTTCATTATCGACATGCAGCATTTTATCGTTGCTATATTCATAGTTTTAATGTTTACGACCTTTACCTTTATCCGCAATAAGTTATTTGATGGCATTTTTGGATTTGACCACAATAATAATTGTAGGTCCCTATTTTTTATTTTTTTGTGTAACAACTTGTAAACAAGTTACAAATTTTATCTCCAAGACACATTCACACCTTGGTATGGTCAATGATGATCATAATAAAGAGAGCAGGTACTCTGTACCTCTGCCTACCCCTTCAAAGCGTACAGGCATGTGCGTGATGTTATGTTATGGAATGGTTAAAACAATACATGAATGTTGTTATTGAAGAGTTTTATTGCCTGTCTACGAATATCTTCATTAGATCCTAATATAAGATATACCTACGTAAACCTTTTCTAAAAATATGCATTTAAATAAATCAAATCGTTTGAGACAGTCGCGGACATAATATAAACATGCGTACATACGGGCCGAATAAAGAACCACCTTGAAGTTAAAAACTCCGAAATTCATTTCATATATGGGTATGTAAATGTGAAAAGAGCATATTAAAATAACAAAAGCCGGTAAAAATGAGTATTACCTACCTACTGAAGATTCATATTCATAATTATTATAGAATTGCCTGGATATTTTCGTTCTCATCTTACTGATAAAACGCTCTGTGCTAATAATAGAGCAATTATTCAATCTAAAATCCTCTGTTCCAAGAATTATTGATGAGCCTCATTCCAGTATTCTACAAAATATCCTAATTATCATTCATTATTCACGTTTCATAGCAGTGATAGCCTAGTGGTTTGAACGTTGGTCTCCCGAACGCGGGGGCCCGGGTTCAAATCCTGGCACGCACCTCTAATTTTCAAATATTATGTGCGTATTACAAGTTAATTATCACTTGCTTCGGTGAAGGAAAACATCGTGAGGAAACCTGCACACCTGAGAGTTCTCCATAATGTTCTCAAAGGTGTGTGAAGTCTACCAATCCGCACTTGGCCAGCGTGGTAGACTATGGCCTGTACCCCTCACATTGTGAGAGGAGACCCCGAGCCCAGCAGTGGGACAATTATGGGTTGCTGCTTTGCTTTTTTTTTTTTTTATTCACGTTTCTAATGAATTAGCCATTAGACATTTAAGGATTCCAAGTCAATCGTTCTACGGTCACGTTGGGCTTTGTTGAAGAACAAAATTACGAACCACTCCAACTTACTTTAAGTTTATCTGTAAGTACTTAATAATCTTGTAACCGCTTAGGTTTTTGATAATATAAATGATTAAAAAAATCATAAGCTGGTAACGACCATATTACATTCACTAGTCCTTTAAAAGGTCTTCAACAACACTATTCTACCTTACCTTACTTACCTATCACAAAATTTAGTTCGAGACGTAACCGCGATAGCATTTCATGCTATAGTCACAGAAAACCAATTAAATTATCTGCAGTATTCACTTTGTACAAACGCCTTCGTCTATACTAATATTATTAAGAGGGAATATTCGGTTGTTTTTTTGCATTGAATAGGCTCCGAAACTACCGAACTAATTTGAAAAATTCTTTTACAGTTGGGAAGCTACACTATCCCCGGGTGATAGGCTATATTATATATTTTTTTAAAGTGTAATACTAACACTAGAATCTTGTGTATTACCTATTAATAGTATGTACCTATATTATGATTGTTTAATGTTTTAACTTTTAACAAGACATTAGTACGAACGAATTTATAGTTTCATGGCACAAATGCTTTAATTAATAATAAAATAATTCCACAACAATGAAGAGCCGAAAGGTTAGTAGAAATTAGGTCGGTTAAACAATTGTATTCTTTATAGTTCATCCGAATTAGTCAATTATTTATTTCAAATTCTGCTTACCCGTTAACAAACCTAATTGAAAGGTAGAAAGAACTGTTGCGTCCATTACTTTAGTATAATTATTGTTTTTTTCTCACATGTTATCTCGGAACTATCTTGTGTATGAATCAAAATTTTACAAAATGTTGATTCTAGTCCGCCTGATATACGTCTATGTATATGTTTGCTCACGTTACTTCCGATTTTCACGATTATGTTGCCTGTTGAAATTCTGTATTGAAAACTGGATTTTGTTTCATCTCGATACGTCGACTGAAAGCCGAGATATTAATAATTTCAATATTTATTTATTTACTCTTTACTGTAAACCTAAAAAAAAAACTATATTACGTACAAAAGCGAGTCTAAACAACTTCGATATTGTAAACATCATAGTATCTTTGAGACATAACAAAGTAAAAATGAAAATCATGGATTTTACAAAGCCTCAAAGCGCACAAGGCAGTTTAAAATAGCAAGAATACAGAAGATACTTGCTGTAATCCCTACGCTCGAGATAACGACCTATGTTCTTTAAAAAGCATCTTAGACTCTTATGTGATGCTTTCATACTCTTTCTACTTCAGAAATAAGAATCTCTCCAGATACCACCGTCTCGAGTATTGTATTTCAAAATAAACATTTAAAATAATGTCAAAATTTACTATTCTGGAATTGAGAAACATTAGACATTCGTTTGGGTCCTGTTCAAAACGACGCTAAAACAGTATGTGAAAATTCGTTCCTGATATCTTGTTTTAAGAGCTACGAGTATGCTTATGAGCTGCAAGAATAGAGTGAATGCTAATGAGTCGAATTCGATAATATTTCACCCTAAGGCCTTAATCCTTCTCATTTACAGAAGAGAAATGTACCAGAGCCTAACGAACTCCTTCATACTGCCGACCAGACAGGTTAATCGCGTGAATCGTACGAAGAGAAGTGTTCTCGAAACTAAGCTTTAAAGTTACCTAATGCCTCGATGTAAAATTATAGAAACTTAACAATGTTTTTATATTCCGTTAGATGTTTGCCAGCATCTTGCCTTTTGTGTCCCCCTAAGTTTAATCCAAACCACGTTTGATATTAGTATATTATTATCAAATCAACTATAGAATGAAAATATTAGTACCTATTTCAATTTAACATTCAAGCAACGTAGTAGGAACCTTTTTCTTACACAACAAATGCATGGAAATGACCAGCTAGGAAACCAGTTCTGCTCAGGTTAGAGACAGAGAATACGAGTACCTATTTTTGTAATAAATATAGAGTGTATTAAATAGCATTATTTTCCTCTAAAATCTATAATACATGATCCTCTGAATTACTAAGTCACCCACCATCAATGCGCGTCTAAAAAATACTATCTAAGCCACTATAATTTATCTTCGATGTAAGCTACTGTAAATACAATTTAGCATGGTAGTTATTTTTAGCACCTAGTACATTTGTAACATATCAAATTTGAATGGTCATCAAAACGTTCGTTCGTTTCGCAGGGTCCCTATATCCACGTAAAAAAGCCCCCGAGCCAATTTAAAAGGGCTTTGGTTTCTTTACGACTTTTCTTCTCCTCCATGACAAAACACCTTTCCGAAAAACTGGTAGATTGAAAAAATTACACGCATAAGTGTATCAGTGATACCTACATGAATAAAATAATACCTATTTAATTCATTTCATTTCATCACTATTGTAGGGAAGACCACACTAGTGAGTGGCTAACTTATTTATAGGAATGACAGGATTAATTGTTGTCACTGAATACGTTATTCGTTAAATTAGTTTGACGAGGCAATAAAAATATGATTATCATTAATAATAACATTTAAAGATCACTGAATAGTCTAAGTGCCTATTAAAACATCTCACTTTATGGCCCCTATGATCTACTCGAGTATGCTGCGCAGACCTATACAATTTCCGGGTAAAACTTATCCACACTACTTATCCATGTAAACCTTTAACTTTACATGCCCAATATTAAGAAGAGAAATGAATATTGGTGCAAGTAGATAAGTTATTAGATTATTAAGATTGAACCATCGTGACACCTAAGAGTAACCTGCACACCTAAGAGTTCTCTATAATGTTTTTAAAGTTATCCGAAGTCTGCCAGTTCGCACTTGACCAGAACGTAATGGACTACAACCTGTGCCCACATTGTGAGACCAGGAGTGAGTCCAATAATAGAACAGTTATGAGTTGTGATACGGATCCAAGACGTGGAGCTTCACTATTGGCCTAATGCATAAACTCAAAGTCAGCCAGCGGGCTATAGAACGAGCTATGCTCGGTATCTCTCTACGCGATAGAATCAATTATGATACAATTCGTAGACGTAAGAACCTAACCGGCATAGCGTAGAAATAAGCTGGCTGAAGCGGCAATGGGCTGGCCACATAGTTTGAAGGACCGATAACCTTTGGGAAAGAAAGGTCCTCGAATGGAGACCACGTCTCGGAAAAAGGAGCACAGGATGCTCCCCGACCAGATGAATTGACGACTCAACGGCGCAGGACCGGTCAGAGTGGCGATTGTTAGGAGAGTCCAGCAGTGGACTTCCAAATGAGGGATGGATGGATGGATATGGGTTATGATAATGATTTTCATATACAGCCTAGATTTTATGTACAACGTAGACACTCTAAACTTAAAAACAGTTTAACAGTCTCATTCAAATGTAAACAAAAGCTGTGCTTAAAGTATTTAAAGTAATTGCCTCAGTAGGACCTAAAACAGTGCTTCACATTTTAGTATGCAATGCAACTAGCATTAACGTGGGTTCTCTTTATTCAGTAGAATAATGTTACTCTCACGAGAGCCTAATGAGGCTGCGTTTAAATAGTCTGTCAGTTAATCATACGATGTACGGTATTAGGGAATCAAATGTAGAAATGCAAGTTGAATTCATTGTGTAAATGTAGGTTTTGCTATTGTTCGCACCGTAACCGCTTCATATCTGTTAGAAAATAGCTTAACCTGCGTCAAAAAGTCAATAAAAAAAATAAGATTGGCGTATACCAAAGGAACTTAGTTCTATTCGTATGTCAAATTAAAAGGTCTCACCGCTGGAGAAATTGGAAGGTTGATGGATGGATATCTCAATTTTGCAGTCCAGTTATAATGTTTCAGAGAATTTGGACATTTCCTGGTAATTTTTCGCCGATATACTTATTCGATTGAGTTAGATAGGTATTACATCGAAAAAATAGCAAGCCTTAGCCTACATCTAAAACAAAGCAAGCTTAGTATTATAATTAAAATAAGTTCCTACATTATTTACCTACATTCAAGTACTGAGCATTTTCTTATACAATACCTGTTCGCATAAATTTTTAAGTCAAGTGAGGCGTAAGGCGGAGAGCGGTATTAAGGGTAAGAAAGTTGCGGAACCCGCTAAGCTAAGGCATGTGAACGCATATTTTATGGAACTACTAATGGTTTATTACATATATGCGGCGTTTGTTATGTCCTACTTTCCTGTTCACTTGAACTGCATTCAATAGTCCCGGTTGTAGAGGATATATTTTCTATTGAATTAAAATATGTACTAAATACGTAGAGAACAAGAGACAATTTTGATACGATCAATCAATCAAACATACAAATTACCGTGTCTAAAAAATCCATTACTTTAGACTTAAAGGTTGTCAAAATATTATATAACCCAAGTTATTTCATTTTATAATTTTATAGTATGAAAGAAGACTACAATTAGTGCGTACCTTTAAACGTACAAAAAATATTATATTTATATTTACGACGTGAATTTTGTACAAATTATTGACTGCAATTTAGAAGCGGATTACGTTCCTACTATCAAGTTTAAAACAAGGGAAAATAAAACTTGCCGTACATGAACTAGTATATAATTCGTATAATATGTCTCCACTTCCATGAAGCTCAAGGAGAGAGCTAATTAAAAGTATCTCATGTCGCGGACTAGTTAATGCTGTTTTCTGAATTGCAAATACAGTAACATATAATTGCGTCTACTAGTTACGTAGTTACTATCAATAACAGCAAGTGATAACACATATATAAACATTATCTATCACGTTTTAGACTTCAAACTTAGTGGGTCAACTTAACGACGCACTAATGTGATAAGATGTTATACAATCAATTTATTTTGAGTACGAAAGCGTTTGTGTCCCACTTAAAACAATGCCCTTAAATAGAATTAATTATCCATAGGTCACAGGTTATAAATTGATAAATTTATTGTATCAAATGTTTAAACATTAAAATATTGATATTTCATGAACATATTGTTTGATAAAAATATCCCTTATTGGTTTACATTATAACATATTTTTTGTAATTGCTAAATACAATAATGTAACCCGTCATACCTACTTTAAGAATATGTTTTTGAAAGATGATATCTTTTATTTCGATTTAGTTGCAGTGGTGACTGCTTATCAACTTGAAGTAGCACCAGATTCCATAGACAGATTAAACAGCGACCTATACCTAATAGTTCTTGACATTGTCAGTCTTTTACAGCCGGTTTCGATAACCTATCCAACCCTTGCTGATATGATGGCTGATAATACACATACCGCCGGTATACCGCATATGCGTCGTTCCCGACATTACGCGATAGTGTTATGTGGTAAAATATGAAACTATGAAAATCGAATACAAGATGTCATTTAATAGCTAAAAAGGAGCATTGCTGCTTTTTGAGAATTTTCATAAGGTTAGGTTCTCTGATACCAATATACCGAGATAAAGTTTTTAAATGTGACTTGGGAGTATGAGTAAGTAATTATTAATTTGTATGTATATAACCAATTATATAGAAATCCGTTCAGGGGTTTACACATTGCCCGGAGAGATAATTTTTTTTCTAACTCGTTATCTAAGTGCCGACCGCCTATTGTACCTACTAGTTGCTGTATAATGGTGTACAATAAAGAGGATTTTGTTGTTGTTGTTGTTATCTAAGTGCCCCCTAATCGAAATTTAAATGTTCATACATAAACAACGTCCTTTGAGTTTTATTATACCTGGTACAGTTAGATGAAAAATCACAACGTTCATATTAAGTACTAGCGTTTTACACGAGAACGACTGATAATACTCTCCGGCACTGAGCCGATTTCTGTGGCACGTGCCGCCGGCCAGATATCCCCGGCACGTGCCGACGGCATCCCCGCGCTGAAAAATTTGAGCGGGGATGCCATGGTGTATAGGAGCCATGATTCTATGAACCATGATACTAGGGAGCTTTAATTGCATGTTTGCTAGCAATCAATAAGTAAGATTCAATGTTACAAGAAACAAGCGGATTTTTCACTCATGCATGGGAAAATAGACATTACCAAATATGCTATGGTACTATTTATGCTTTTAAACGGTAAAACAGTCAGATGTTATCTACTAAAAATTATGTTAAAATTCTCATGTCATAATTCTGAGTATTTATAACAGGACTTATCCGCGAAGTTTGTCCTATCACCAATGTACTGATAGAAACTTGTGTGATTCCGGATTGAAAGCGTGGCATTTAGTTTTTACGCGGCCCGCATTGCTGCCTACAAGTAGAGTAATACGTACCTTACTAGTAATCCTAACCTTCTATAACTGTTTACGTTAACAAGAGTCAATAAACCTACTATATTTTTATGGGGAAACCTTTTTACAAAAACTGTACAAGAATCTTTAAAATCCATTGAGGTATTATTACTAGCGTAGAGAAACCGACACCGCGAACACCATGTATGTCCCAATGCATTGGCGCCACGTGGTTTCAATCTTCAATGAATTCGTTCTATTTTGAAAGGAGAACCGGGGCTCAATTTTGAAAATCGGACCTCCCGGGCGGGACACATTTTGTTCGAGATGTTTGCTCTGTGACTTTATGGTCGTAGCACACATATCAACTCGTAAACGGAACGTAAACGTATCAACTCTTGCATGTCAGTATTCTTTGTATGAAACTCCCTACTGTAAAGCACACTTATCGGATTCGTAACGTAATCGCCTCGCCTCGAGACAAGCTCACGAACCGCGGTACGGTGCGTGGACGACTTGCCGTACCCGCGCTTACGTCTCACCGTACGCTATCCTTCGACTTTCCGTTTCCTCGTGCGCGCGCCGCGCCGCGGCTACCGCTGCGTCGGCGAATTGCTGTCATTCATTCCGTCAACCAGCGGCCGGCGAGCCGTAAGCGCGGCGTCGCCTAGCCGTAGCCGAGTCGATTTGGAGCTGTTGGTCGGTTATTACGCGCTTACGTTAGGTTGACGGCGAGGCGATCCGGTGACGATCCCTTTCCGAGTTGATATGTGCGCTACGACCATTATACTTCAATGTTAAAATCTTCTTTTATTTTATTGATATAAAAATAATTATTTTCTATAATAATTTCAACATTCAGATATTGTGTGTAAATAATATCGATTCTCTTGGTTCTACCTTCATAACAACAATGAAATGGAGGATCAGTGTTAAATATTAAATATGAATTGTAAATGTTACAATAACCTCATTACTCCTTAATTTATTAGATTCATCAATTATAATACAATGCCGAATGTTTAGAGATAATTGTTAACCTGTGTTTGCCGCTGCTTACGAAAATATTTACATTATCTTTTGTATAAAGTGTTACAAAAATCGGTGGATAGAATCAACCAAGCTTATCATCTATACTAATATTATAAAGAGGAAAGATTTGATTTTTTTGTTTGTTTGCATTGAATAGGCTCCGAAACTACCGAACTGATTTGAAAAATTATTTCACTGTTGGGAAGCTACACTATCCCCGGGTGACATAGGCTATATTATATATATATATTTTACTATTTTTCCCGAAGCGAAGCGAGGGCGATTTCGTAGTATAAAATAAGTGTAGCGATTTTAACATTGATCTCTCGCTCGATGTACCCGGCATCCTGTACGAGTATGACTATCGATTTACCAACCTCTAATTGTCACGTAAAGCCAAGAATGGAGCAAACCAAGAGATGGCACTAACACGTTATCAAAGACATAACCGACCGTGACTTTCTTGTTTCAGTTCACTGAAAACCCGTGAGAGGAAAATCGTACCGCTACTTGAGAGCTTTCTATACTGTTTACAGCCAGTACTTGGCTAGAGCGATGGAGTTTGACTTTTACATTATGAGAAAGGACTCAAACCCAGCAGTTAGGCCAATCAAGATGATAAGGTAGAATAGATGAGCGTTTTACGTAACTAGTGGACGATAAAAATCTTGGCTAATTAGTGTTATTACCACAATACTAACAATAGCGACATAATTAATTATTTATTTATTTTGAACTTTGGTAGGAATGATGAAAATAGTTTCCAAGCATACTTATTATACAAATATACATGTATAATTAAATAGCTAATAATTTTGTATAGAATTAACGAATTAATAATTATATTATTTATATTTTACATATATTATGAATAAATATTATTATATTGTTTGTGTATAATTATAATCATTTATTTAATTAAATGAAATAGGTATACGAAAACCAATTATAAAAGAGCAGAGAGACGCAATTAATATTTTTCTTGCTTCAACCAGTATAAATATACTTAAGGTGCGTCAGGGAAGAATTTGCCCCAGAGCAGAGGTCCCATTTCAGGGTACCATTTGATGGTTGGAAATTACAAAAATCACAAAGTACATAAATAGTTAAATAATGTGTAAAACAAATGTTGTTATAAAATTTTCCGTCAAGTATAGGTACACAAATCTGAGACAAAATATTAATTTATAAAACACAAGGGATTAATCATTGGTATTGAGTTAAAGTAATAAAATAATACTTAAACAGCAACAGTATAATACTATTATTAATATTTACTAATTGACAGTAACTAGACATTGAAATTTGCTTTGTAGTATTGACGGACAACAAATTAGCATTTAAAAAAAATCTGTTTCCTATTCACTAGCTAACCTGAACAAAGGATACAAGCGTTAAAAATATATTCAATGCATAATACGAGCAAAGTCGTAAGCCACAGTCACTATTAGGCACAACAAACCTCGGTGTGCGAAAGAGGTAGCTTCGTAAGTTACACAGTATCGTAATCGCGAGGCGCGGGCGGTCGCGCCGGGAGTCAGGACTCGAATGCGGGGGCGAGCTTCCACCACTCACCAGCCACCAGTTCCCAGCCTCCACCTCCCCCCCCCCCCTCTTCACGTCTGATAACCTGCTACTTCGGAAGTCACTAAACTCAGCTATGAATGTCACCCAACGAACGACTGACTTATGAAAGAAAATGTGATTTTTATTGAAAAGGGGCCGTGAACGCTTGTACCAACGTCAATGCTTATCGTTTATTAGTTAGATCGCGTAGTTTGATACTTGCCAACTAGATTCTATGGCTACTTTCCTTATCTGTGAATCTGAGAACATTTTCTTATTGTATTCCAGAAAGTCTGGACGCGTACAATTTATGTTATAGAGAAACAACTTCTTGAACTCTACATTAACGATATCAAAAACTGACTTTCCACACATTGAAGTATAATATCATAGAACAAACATCTCAAACAAAATGTGTGTCCCGCCGGGAGGTTCGATTTTCAAAATTGAGCCCCCGTTCTTCTTTCACAATGGAACGAATCCATTGAAGATTGAAGCCACGTGGCGCCAATGCATTGGGACATACACGGTGTTCGCAGTGTCGGTTCTATACGCTAGTAATAATACTTCAATGTTTCCACATAATTAGGTAACCAAAAAGTTCTCACCAGTATTGTTTCTCAAATTACCTTTAATACCATTCATCTTGAACCCAACAAGCTAACTTCTCCTGCATGTGCACTCTATTGAACAACGATCGATACCATTTGATTTGTTACATCAGAAAACTTGTTTACATGCATGAAATTGAGCTTGTTGATACAGTCCGTATTTTACTGCGTACTTATATGTCAATCAATTTCCCATATTTGTCACATTTTGCGCGAATTTCAATGATGATAAGTGGTACCTACTTAAATTGTTTTTGAAGTGCGTCTAACTTATGACTTTAGAATCTCATGTTAAGGTGCGAAAAAGCTTTAATAATCTCGAAGAGGACAATTATCAATACTATCAATATATCCACGAGAATTATACGTGTCCTTTGGTTTTCAGGTAACGTGTAATTATGGACGCATATTCTATTTTTTTAAGTTTAAGTACTTGAAGGAATAGGTCTTTTTACGCCGAAGATTTTTGAATTTCATAAAATTTTGTTTCTTTATTTAGAGTGCACATTTTTAAATGGAAACTTTTTTATATTTACCATACGCAATTTGCTCCAATGCCTACATTTCATCATTACGAGTAGGTGTGACAGTCACATATAGGGAAATAAAGTGATCTTAAATTATTTTTCCTGCTTCAACAAGGAATTGAACTCATAAACATATATTAAGGGCAGAATTTTCTCCAAATTTCCCATAACAGGGTAACAATGGTCAAAGTGATCTACGCTCCCATTAACGAGCTGTGTTGTGTGCGGTTTTAAGAAGTTGTTTCCCGGTTATCGTTTCAAAACGCCCGGTAAAGTAGCAAAATTCAATTCTCAACAGGTAATCAAGCTTGGTATTAAGACCGTAGTTGCTCAATTAAGCCGCACTTTCTTACCGGGTCCGTCGGTAAATTGCATCAGAATGGAGCGGAGTAAAGCTTGAGAGGTCGAACCATAAATTACATAGTGTTCTATGTATAATATGCTCTAATATATTTTTAGGAAACCATGTTTTGCTACCGATCAATGTAGCTTTTATTAAATTATAGTTTTTATTCCATCCAAAATTTCAATATCATCGTTTGGTTTCGAAGAACGCAATTTACTTAAATACAAAATGTTATTTTTATTTCACAATGAACTTCAACAACTAAATTAGTTAGCGAAGTTCTCCAAGGTAATTATGCAGGTACGGTGATTTAATACTCTGCTAACTTTGTCTGGTGCGTTGGCAGTCAGGTGGTGATAATACTTCAAGGGTTCTTTATAACGAACTAGCTTTTGCCTGCAGCTTCGCCCGCGGTAGAGTGGTTTCGGAATGATAATTAACAAAATTAGATTTATAGAACCATTTAGATATTAGATGATGCCAGTGGCTTTGTGCGCGTGGATATCGATTTTTTATAAATCCCGCGGGAACCCTGCACTTTTCCGGGATAAAAAGTAGCCTATGTGTTAATCCAGGGTATAGGCTATCTCCATTCCAAATATCAGCCAAATCGGTTAAGTGGTTGTGGCGTGACTGAGGAACAAACATACAAACATCTTCACAAACTTTCACTTTCACATTTATAATATTAATAGGATTATAACGACTTTAACAAGACTTGAGCAAGACTTAAACTGACTTGAACTGTGTAAAATATGTATTAAGTTTATATCGTATCTATTCTGTTTGAATTTACATCTAAATAAGCACATTTGAAACTTAAATAAGCAAATGCTTTAATCTTTATGTTTTATATTATAATAGAAAAAGCTTTCATTTTTCTTGTATTAGCGAGGTTTTCTCACGTTACAATAACGTAGGTAACTTTTTAGTTTAGTAACGTCTTTTTAGTTTAGTAGCAAACACAGAAAACACGATTTAGTGTTTTCTGTGTTTGCTTTTCGAGTCTATAACATCTTTGTTGACCATATTCACACAATTAGGTACTAACTTGTTATTTTAAAAATACTGCACAAAACTGTGTAAACAAGCGAAATGGTGACGCAGCTCTGGGCATATTTTCTTGGCGCACATACTTAGTAAACATACTTTGTAAATAAATGTTTACAGAAGATTATTAGAAAATGAGAAATAGGTAGGTAGGTACAGTCGGCAAAAGAATTAAGTATGCAGGGCATGATTGTAAATTCTTCTGTAATTATTGATATTACAATTTTTTTTTTGATACCTGTAAGGTATGATTTAACATTGTTAGTAACGTAAACAATATGTTATATTAAACATTAAAGAGAGTTTCACTATCATGTACTGCATACTTAATTATTTTGTTGACTGTACATGCAGCATGGCCCACTTTGAGCGAAGGGTTTCGATTGCGGGTTCGATCCCGGGATGGAGGGCGACATTAATAGTTCGAATGAATGATTGGGCTTGGGTGTTTGTGATGTGTTGATACGTCTACGCCCCAAAGGGTTCTAGGTCGTGAGCCCGTAAAAAATGGGTTGGTATGTCAAGCTCGAGAGCCAGATGTTTCTTGATTCTCTTTTCTTTTCTGGCCGGCAACGCATCGGTGCTGCTTAATTCTCACGGCCATGGGCGGCGGTGAGTACGTAAATACATCAGGTGGATCGTCTGCTAGTTTGTTAGGTCTTCACGTTTACATAAAAAGTATTAAAACATACTATTGTAGGTACTTTTCGTTTCTTGATGGGGGAATGAAATGGAACCTGCTCGTATGTTAAAATTAGACGTTAAAAGATAATGATTGAGTATGTAAGTTACATGTTAAAAGTACCTACGTAAAAATATTTACAAGTTATTTGGTACTCACTGCAAGAAACCAATATCTTCTCACTGAAGGTGTTACTCCTACGAAACACCGAAACGTTCATAAAAACTCCCAACACAAGTCACCCATCCAATTACATGCTATCCGCGCTTTTTTCCAATCAATATGACGCAATATTTATCGCACTTGCTCCGTAAAACCAGATTCTTATAATACCCGCTGTTGTCGTTGCGTCAGGAGGTAATTGCTACTTCGGGAAACTTGAACTAAAGACGACTAAGATGCACAAAATACAGCAAAGAATTTAATAATGAGACTTAATTCGATATCGTGGACTAAAATATAATGTAAATTATAAGCCCATTGAACACCTGACACCCGAGTAAACTGCTAAACTACAAAACAATTAAACATCAGGTCTACATGGAACTTAGAGCAAATATTAAACTACGACAATTTACATTTTACATTAAGTAGGAACTTTACACAAAAAAAATTTCAAATAACTAATTTTTCTTGGTCTTGCTTTAATTTAAGATACTATGTTGTTTAACAAAAATGGATCCTTATGAATGAACTTTTCGGTTGGCATCATAAAAATACAGGTTTTTTTTCACATTACACCGGTCCGATACCCAGGTCAAACAGGTGAATTTTCAAAAAAATTTGAATACAGTTTTACTTAGTTTTGAAAATAAGAGTAATTTTTCCTTTCAATAAAAAATGCCATTATCAATATTCAGGGTACTTTTCCTCCAACTACCGTCTTTATTTTCCACCCTGTATGAATTGGTGGTCATTGATTATATTGGACGCTCTTTGTACCACTCTAAATCCAACATGACATTTTAATCTATATTAATATTCCAATTTCAGAGGAATAATAATCATTAATCTCTTTTTATATCTACGTTATAAAAGGTTTCTAAAAAGGGCGGACTTAATACCTCATGGCATTGTCCGACATTCAACCCATTCATCGCTTGACAGGGTAATAACTGTACTTCATTGACGGAAAAATTTTTTAATAGCAATAAGTAAGCAAGCGAAAGTGAATGTTGGACGTCGCTCGATATCTCTATCTGTCGATATAAATTAGAAATTACGTAGATAGGGTACTCGTAGAACCTTAAACTCGAACATAAAGAGCGCAAGCTTCGAAAATCTAGACACCCTAGACAAGGCTATAAGTATTTTTAATGCGCAGAACCACTGATTTTCTAGAGAATTTGGCACGAGTCCATTTAGATCTAACTTCAT